>VUQH01032221.1:0-12429 GCA_015106775.1 Etroplus canarensis
CTCCACATATGAATAGGCTTATTTTCTGCCACAAAGCTTCTCCAGAGCGCAGATGATGCAAGGAGGTGTTGAAATATGAGCATTCTCCTTGATGACAGAATGATGTGATGCTTGTGTTATTTCTGCTGCTATTTTCACACACACACACACTCTCTCATCCGCAATCCTGGTAAAAATAAGAGAGAACGAACATGATAGCTGTAGCTTCTCGTCTCCCTGTTGGAGATGGATTAAAGAATATGGGTCAGGGCCTTGTGGATGCATAGGATTCTTGAAGTGCATTTCTGCTTGCTTTGGGTTTTTTACTTTCATTTTAGGTTTGTATTTGAACTTTTACATTTATTAATGTTAAAGGCACAAAAGATGAATGTTTTATTTTACCTCACTTCTTTTGATTTAGCGATATTTAGAATTATGTGCATTTTCACAAAGTCTGTATGTTTGTAAGTGATTGGATGCCCAGGCATTCACTTTAACATAAGCAATGTTGGATGACATTTGTTTCCACAAAATTTCAGTAAAATGCTGTAAAATGCCTTCATCGATGTTTTTTTTAATGGCCTGTTGTAAAGCTAAATAATACACTACAAACATGATGAAACATCCCACGCAAGACCTTGAAACCTCAAGAGCATATATATAGTATCTGATAATTGCCCATGACACATTATTCACTGCAGAACACCCAAATGAAAAGACTGACCTCCCATTAAGTAGCAATTTAGCAGTCGAACCTTATCATCTACTGCTTTGCGCACCTACCTTCTCTCTCACACACACAGACACAGTCACATAATTTCTCTGGTTTTATTTATGTCATTGCACGGCGGCTATTACCATGATGGGATGCAGTGGCTTTTCCTTACAAATGAGGAAATCTCAGGGAATTGCATTGGACTCAGTGCACAGGAAATGTTAGATGTTTCAATGTGTGTTGTCAGTGTAGGGGACAGTCTTGTAATGGTTACAGTCATAGTACTGAGAGTTAAATAGGAAAGGTCACACAGCTGCTTTGCGCCGACTCTCATACTTTTTCTGTCTGTTTAGCCAAGTCGCCCACCTTCTTATTACTTTTTGCTCTTGTACTTTCACTTGTTGTCCCTTTCTCCTTTGTTTTGTTTACTCATCGACTCCTTGTCTTCTAACATAGTGATATGGACTTAATTAGGGCCATTTCAGGCTCCAAAGTTGTAATTACATGCAGACTTCAGAGAGAACTCTTTGCCAGGGAAGACTTATTTGGACAGTTTTGCTAAATCATACCAGAGCTGCGTATTTCTTTAGAGTAAAGAAACATTTGCTTCCTTTTATTAATTGCTCTTATAAGGTGCTAAATGGCAAAGCCGTTAATGTATAACAAGTCCCTCAGTGCATTTAAAGTATCTAAATAGGTTGTGCTTAGGTGTTCAGGATAGGAAAAATGATGACATTAATCATAATACTTCTTTCTATATTGTTCATACTTTAAAGAGAATTATGGTAATATCAAGAACACCCAAAATATGATTTTTATTTTCATGTGCCATCTGTCTGTGTTTCTTCCCCTGGTCACATCCATGTTTAATTAAACAGAAGGAGACCACACACATTCACACACACATGTTGCAGCTTCTGTCATCACAGCTACTTTTTTTAGATCCCACTGAGACCTGAAATAAAGATCATGGTGTTATTTATTCGACAGTGGTGCATGTATGTTCAGTTGTGCATTCATGTTTACCCGTAAAGATTGAAATTGTCACTGCCACCTGTGGTCAGCTTCAGGGGTTTGTCAGTCATTTATTGACAGCAATGAGCTCACATCTGTTCGGTGTTTTTAAAGAGATGTCAGATTTCCCAATAAATACTTACTTTTGGAACTTTTTGACAAGTATACAAAGATGCAGTAAGGTGGGTGATCAAAAATTCTATTGCAACCTTGCCAATACACTCCCAGCATGTGGTAAAATGAATCCCTGAGCAAAAAAAAAAGTAAAAATACAATTGTTACCTTTTTTGTGAATCTTTGTTGATCCCTGAAGCTAAAGTTTCTCTGCTTATACCCCTCCACAGGGAGCTCACAACACAGTCAGAAACAGAATAGCTCAACTGAAACTAGTAGGGATTCAGGTCAAGGACATTTCGATTTAAATAAAAATGTCTCCACTCACTATGCAACCCCACTAGCCTGAAAACAAAGCACTGCCAGATGCTTGATTAAAGGAACAACCCCTCTCGGTGCTTTATTTCCATCAAACCTGCCCTTATGTTGCCCTGTGTGTCATAGGCATAAGCCTCAGCTGCAGTCTTACTATAATGGACATATTTATTCGTGAGGTGTTCGGTGCTTCATTTTTGCTGATGAAAAAGGCCACATGACTGCAGTTTCATCAGTCTGAATCCATGCAGTGCTGCTCCACCTCTTTCCCTGTATTCACTATATAGTGTTGAATCCCCAGAGAAGCTGGCTAAGCTAGGTAGGAAATAAAATAGTGATGCTGGTGTCCCAACAGTGACGCATTGTACCAGCAGTACAATACTTAACCCTAGCTTCTCCTGG
Organism: Etroplus canarensis; assembly: GCA_015106775.1. Taxonomy (NCBI): domain Eukaryota; kingdom Metazoa; phylum Chordata; class Actinopteri; order Cichliformes; family Cichlidae; genus Etroplus; species Etroplus canarensis. The sequence goes on from VUQH01032221.1 coordinate 2,540, forward strand.
GCGATGACTCAGTACCTTACTACAGAAGTGGAAGTGTGCTTAGTTGACTTTGGTTGAATTTGAAGGGGGACCTTTTTCTCTCTAATATTAAAGTATTAAGTTATTATTCCCTGGAGGTTATTTGTTCTGGAAAAGAGGTTAAAAATTGTAGAGTTGCTCAAATAAATAAATCCTCTTGATGTAGATTTTATACTGTGTTGAAAGAATGATCATTAAAGTGGAGAAAATTTTATGCCAAGGTGATTCCCGCTATGTATCCCACACATTTGGCCATGGCCAGTAAAACTTTTCCCAAGCCTTATGTATGACAGGTGAAAATTTATGAGTGAAACTGTAATAAGCCAAAAACAGGCAAGCACTGACATATATGTTGGCTGGCATAACAAGGTTACTGTCATGTAATGCAGCTGAACACTATCCATCAAAAGGAGTGCAAAAGATTATGTTCTAACATAATCACACATAAGTAACACTGCAAAACCAACAATAAACATCAAAAATGAACACTTGGGTGCCGCAAAACCTTACCTGTTTGAGCAGGTGCCCATGTACTGAAAACTGTAGTCCTCCTGCAGGGGCCTTGATCTGAGTCCACCCCAGGCCATTTCCTACATGTCATCGCCCCTCACTCTTTCCCCATTATCCTGTCTAATGAATGAATGAAAAAAATGCCTCAAAACAAATCTTAACAATATGAACAGTGGGCATTGAAAGTAAATCTGCATCAATTAATGTTGGTATAAAACAAAACTTTGAGGAGTTGCTTTTACAGATGTAAAAATGTGGAAGACACAAGAGAAGCCTAAGCCTAAATTTGCTTTACTTTACTATCCCATAACTCTTGAAAAATATAATATAAAAGCATATATAAAATAAAATAAAATAAAATAAAATAAAAGCATATCATGAATTTAATGCAAGCCATTGTAATATCTACCAGGATCAAATATTTCACCAAGAATTAAGACCAGTCACCACCAGGGATTAAAGTGTGATCTGGCAAGTGGGGGAGCCCAGAATTCTGGTGTAGCAGGCCAGCAGGGAACAAATTAGTCACTTAGAAATAAGTTATGTAATAATGTCTGTTCTGACCTCAAGTAGACTTTCTTTGTGGAGATACTGTGGTCAGCTGACCTATGTCTGAGGTTTTCAGCCTCTTTGTAGATTTAGCCAACTTCTTCTTATTACTGTTTCAGCTACTCCCTTTAGAGATCACCACAATGGACTATCTGTCTCCATCTCACCCTATCCCTTGCATCCTCTTCTGTCACACCAACCCTCTTCATTTCCTCCTTCACTACATCCATTAACCTCCTCTGTGGTCTTCCTCTTTTCCTCCAGGTTGGCAGCTGAATTTTTAACATCTTTTGTTCAGTATGGATTTAGCCACCAATATTCTACAATATACACCGCTCAAAAAATTAAAGCAACGCTTTAAAAACATCAGTACTCAATGGGAAAAAATCATGCTGCATATCTATACTGATATGGACTGGGTAATGTGTTAGGAATGAAAGGATGGCACATCTGATGGAAATGAAAATTATAAACCTACAGAGGGCTGAATTCAAAGACAGCCCAAAAATCCAAGTGAAAAACTAATGTGGCTGGTTAGTCCACTTTGCCAAATCTTTAGTGAAGCAACTCAGTGGTGGCATCAGATGGACTAAAACATAACTTCCCATAGGTGTTCTGGATTTAGGTCTGACAAGTGTGGGGGCCAGTCAATGGTATCAATTCCTTCATCCTCCAAGAACTGCTTACATACTCTTACCACATGAGACCGGAACCCAGGACCCACTGCACCAGCATGGGTCCAAGAATTCCATCCTGATACCTAATGACAGTCAGGGTGCTGTTGCCTAGCCCGTAGATGTCTATGCATCCCTTCATGGATATGCCTTCCTAGACATCACGGACACACCACCAAACTGGTCATGCACGATGTTACAGACAACATAATCCTCTCTGCAGTTTCTGCAGACCCTTTCATATCCCCTATATGTACTCAGGATGAACCTGCTGTCATCCGTGACAAGCACAGGGCACCAGTGGCAGATCTGCCAATTATGGTATTCTATGGCAAATTCCAATTTAGCTCGATGGTGCTGGGCACAGGGCCCACTAGAGATTGCCAAGCCCTCAGGCCATCCTCACGAAGTCTGTTTCTGGTTGTTTCATCAGAGACATTCACACCATGGCCTGCTGGAGGTCATTTGTTAGGGCTCTGGCAGTATTGATGCGTCATCCCAGAGGGGTTGGACTACCTGAACAACCTCTATAGGGTCTAAGTATCACCTGATGCTACCAGTAGTGACACTGACCCTAGCCAAATGCAAAACTGGTGAAAAACCAGTCAGAAAAAATGAAGAGGGCAAAAATGTCAGTAGCCTCCATCTGTAAAACCATTCCTGTAATAGGGGACATCTCATCGTTTCCCCTCTACTGTAACTGTTGTTGACTTCATTAACATCAAAGTAGCTGAAACTGATTAACAATTCCCTCTGCTACTTAACTGACCAGATCAATATCCCAGAAGTTTAACTGACTTCATGCTGTACTCTGATTAAAATTGTTCTTTTAATTATTTGAGCAGTGTATAATCCGATGTTAAATAAGGTCTCATGTCTTCTTTCTAACCTCTTCCTGGTATAAAGGTGGAACTAGGTAAGTGTTATTAAAGAACATCATCAACTTAAATTCCTATTGATAACTCCTATAAAAGCCATTCTTGAAGCAAGTAGTGTCACTCAGCAGCCATACTGAAACATGTCTCGGCACTTATTGGTCACTTATATTGAAGTATTATCGAAATTAACTTTTCAGTGGTCAACGGGGCGTAAAAACTGCATGTGCAGAATATTCAGTCAAATCAGATTTTTTTTAAATGCCTAAAAGGTCACTGACTTTTCCCACATATTAGAATCAAAATACTTTATTAATCAATAAGGTTTTAAAATATTTTTCCCCTGGAAGTTGTACTTATACCACCAGCTTTGCTGTTAAAAAATTCTCTCTTAAATTTCAATTTAGACTTTTATCTGTGCCATGACTCTCTCTTATAATGTTTGTGCTGCTACCCAGAATCTGACCTAACAGTGACGATGGATACACAGCCTGCCCTGTACCAGTCTAACATAGTTCATCACTATAAACTACAACAATACCACAAGCTACCTAGTTTATCCTGCACTTACTGTCCATATAACCTTTCAGTAACATGAAATGATTCTCGTTTAATTCAGTGTCAAGATATTTTTCTGTATGAAATAACTAGATAAATTCTGTGACACATCATGTTCAGATCTGCTGTCTGATTTAAAAAAATCTAGCATGAATATAGATATTAAGCGTGAGCTTTAAATTTCCAGATTTTTGCTGAGCAGTCCTTACCTTTCAACATAATTTCATCTTTCTTTTCTTACCTTTCTTACACTTTTCTTCATCCCTGAGAGTGAAGTTTTTTGCCTCCCTGGAAAATACAGCAACTCTAGTAGTAGCTCACGGCTAGATTATCTGCCAAACAGCACCAGAAAAAAGGTTTGACTGTTTGCTAATATTCCTTGAGCTGTTTGAAACACTGAATTTGAAATTACTTGCCGCTTAAAAAAAATACTCCAGCTATGCTGACTCATATTCTGTAGCACTAGCTATGTAGATGCAGAAGTACTGTGAATACCACTTTATTGACATCTGCATGAGCACATGGCAGGAATGGGAAAGAAAAAAGGATGTATGCAGGCTGCACAATCTGGTTTAAACCCCTCTAAACATGCTGTTTTGGCCCCCATGGGGGCCAGTGTGGGCTGCCTAACACAGCCTGCAGTGGGCAGCCCACTGTGGGCCCCAGTACTGGTGCAAACTGTTGGGTACTTGTGGGTCCTGCACTGTGGGTCCCCAGTGGGGAAGCCCAGCGTGGGCTGAGTGTGGGCTGTTGAGACTCAGCAGAGAGGGGCCCCCAGTGTGGGCCCATAGCTAGCCTACAGTATGCATACACTCTTAGTGTGGCCTGCTGGTGCAAGAGCCCACAGTGGGCTGCCCACAGAATTCCCTCATGGGGGCACAAAAGGGAAAAAGTAGGTGTATATGAAAGTAGGTGATTATAATCTATAAAAACTTCTCAAATAGAATAGACAAACAGATGCCTTTTTTAGTTTTGAAAAAGAATGGAGACTAAAACTCCAGCTTGTTCTTCCTACTCTGGATTTTACTTCCCAGAATCTCCAATAAAGTCTCATTTTTCAGGCACATTCTCAGCAGCTTACCTGCAAAAAGGCCAACCCAAATACACCAAGCTCTAGTTTTTATTAAATGATGCATTTCTTCCTAATGCAAGCTGAGTTTAATTTCAGTTTTATTTAAAAGGCACTTTAGTATTCTCTTTGCATTTTCTACATACTGCATTTCTTTATTGAACAATTTAAAATTCAGTGTCACATGTTTTTTTTGCATACTTGCACTCAGTTTTAATGTATTAAAAGCTATGAACCTACTATGTAAGAAATGCTTTACAACTATAAGTTGTAAAAAGATGGCATATAAGAGAGAATTTTAAACGAGATCTTGTCAAGAGCTACAATTTCACTGTAAACGCCACAGTGTTATTCTCTTTAGTTCTTGGTGTTAGATAAAAGAAGACCTCAGAGTTATGCTGTCTTCAAGAATACATCATTCACTATGGTATTTCCTACTTTGTACAGTAAAGTACATCAAATATCTGCCACATCCAAGGATCAAAAAGAACTATTCTTCTCTGCTGAATGTGCCTCTCTTAAATAAGTCAGACGTGGGCCATGCAGAACTGACGATGCGCGGAGCTGCTTAATGAAATTGAGAGCTGTTCTGTTTACCTGCGAGGAGTTCAGTTGTGCAGCCAGGCTGTGAAATGAAAGTTAAGCACCCAGTGTTTGTGTAGGCAGACTGACGGGTGAGCACACTTGTGTATTTTTTTGAATTGCTCAGTTTTAGTCATTGTGTGTGCACTGGTGTGTAGCCTGCTCCTGGCCAAGAGCGGGCTTCATTATGGAATCAGAATGGTAGGGAGAGAAAGAGAGAGGAGTCAGTGTTTGACAAAGTGTGTTTTGGTCTGTGCCGCTAATTGAACTGATGTGTCACTGAGACTTGAAGAACATTAGGCCTCCGTCTCTGCAGACTCAACCACAATAGATAAAGACGTAGGCACCAGAGAGGATTAGTCACTCTCACATCTGGACTGTGTACTTAAACGTTAGGGTTCTACAGAAGTATGCAAGTGTAGCCATCCTTATATTCACCAACACATAAGCTTTCCTCTCTGGCTGACACACTCACAGCTCTCCCAGTCCAATAAGAAGTCTAATGAGTGTAATAATGGTAGGAGGCTGGAGAGGCACGACTCCTTATTATTCACCTCCCACAGCTGACCACGACAGAGGCCTTTTTATACCTACACACACTTTTTTCTTCCACACACAGAGAAGAAAAGATATACAGTGTATTTCAGTTTCCACTCCACACTCATATATTCTTCAGTAAGGAAAGAGGTTGAGGGATATATTTCCACAGGGCCCAGACTCTATGCTGATTCTCACAGACTCTCTTTCTTCCTGCCTCCCTTCCTCCTTCCCCAACTTGTATCCCCTTAGCCTCAACACCTAAAAAATAGGCAGAAAGGTCTGTGGATGGCGACAAAATGAGATAGGAGCTGAAGTCTGAATCCACAGCTTGGCCATGCATAAACGTATAAACATGCATGCGCTTCAGGCACATACACACGCACATCAGTGCAGGGCGCCAAAGTTAAAACTTTGACTCAACAGTCAAGTTGAGAGTCTTGCATATACACACACAAACTACTTCCATACTGACCAACCAAGCAGCCTGAGCTCCGTCCAGAAACCCATTACAGAGGTGCTCGTCTCTGAGCAGCTGACCGTTAAAGGTGTTTCACTGCATAAAATCGCTGCTCTCCATTTGCCCGTAATACACATCTTCGCTTTTGCCAGGGGTGGCAAGGGTATGAGTCAGAATCAGTGGACTAATTGAATCCAATCATGTGTTCCACATGGCACTTATCACATTTGACTGCGTTGCAGCATGTTTTCACTTTTAGGTTAATTTTTGTGAAATTGAGAAGTGAGAGTGGCTGAATGAAGAGCACAAAATCCTTTTCCTGGTTTGGTGTTGTTTTGTTGTTGTATTACTTTGTTTTATTAGTATAGCTATATCAGCTGGAAAGAATGTGATAAAACATTTAAATAGCATAGTTATAATCAAAGTTTAATAAAAATAGGGCAGTTTGTTTTAATTCAGACACTTTTACAATGGTCAGGATGTATTTTATGCTTAAGATGGCCTAGTCACTGCTCCAGCAGAATGAAAGTCATTAAATTTAGTAATTTTATTTGTTTGTGGGTGCATGTGTGTTAGGGATTGATGTTTATTTTCACCTCCTTAGGTCCATTTTTAATGCATTATTCAAAACATGTTATAAAAATTTCTACTCTAAAAGCACGAGAGATTGTTTTTGTTTTTATTAATATGCCATTGTGTATTCACATGCATAATGTACAGTAATGAGGCTCTTTATATTGCAGTAAAATACAATAAACTGTCATCCATTCCTCAACAATTAAACATCAATATTGTCAGCAGCAAGAGTATTTGACTTATTTCACATTGTAGACCCCAAGTTGGCACAGGGGACCCCCAAAATTATCTTCATGGCATTGCGTCATACTTTCATTTTTGCATAGTTATTAGTCAGTTATTTGTTTGACAGCCAAATGTATTATTAGTAACAAACCAATTTTTTTGAAAATTGTACAAATAAACCAAAAATATTTCCAATTACTATTTACACACAGCATTTGTGTGTGTGTGTGTGTGTGTGTGTGTGTGTGTGTGTGTGTGTGTGTGTGTGTGTGTGTGTGTGTCTAGCTCACAAAGAAATAGCCTTTGGGTCGGAAATGTGAAGCTGCTGTTGAATTGCCTTCTTTACAGTGGCCAGCAGGGGGCGACTCCTCTTGTTACAAAAAGAAGTCAGCTCATGATTGATGACCTAAATAAAGATGATGATTATTTATGTCCTTAATGGCTAATTTAAAGTAAAATTTAATAGAAACTGATGCTAATTTTGTAAATTATGGTAACAGGGTGTGGCTAACTTGTGATTGAGCAGTCCCTGTGACACGAGTGTACAGTTTTCTTATTTTCACTCAGGACGTCTGCCTTCAAAAACCAAGCCACTAAGGCAAGTTTAGGCTTACCAGCAGGAGTCTACAAACCAATGGTGGACATCACATTGCTTGTTTCCATCATTACATACAGTCTATGCTTGGATAAGGGATCCCTTTCTGTGTTGCTTTCCCCATTAAATTTTTCCCCATTAAACAATCTTTTGTTGATGCCGATTTCCTCAAAAACCCCAGGATACACTGGCATGTGGTGAACAGATTGTAAACCCCAAATGTGTGACAAATGTGTGATTTTTCATTATCACCTGTATAAATAAAACTGACTTAGCTTGCAAACTGTCTTCAAGTAGATAGTCCTTAACACATGCTTGCAAAGTCACACATAAATAAATAGCATATTTAGCCAGTTTAATGACATCTCTTGAGCCTAAAAAGTAAACCCTAAATCCTTTTATTTTGTTTTTTTTCCCCAACTCCAGTGGAGACAATATATTTATCGCTGATCCAATTAACTGCCACACTACATGGACAAAGGAATGGGTCACATACGCATTAAACTTACATTAGAGTTTATGACAGTCCGATCTAAATCCATAGGCATTAATATAGATTTGGCCTCACTCTGCAGCTCTAACAGCTTCCACTTTTCTGGAAGAATTTCTGCATGATTTTGGAGTGTGTTTGAGGGAAATTTTGCCCATCCATACAGAAGAGAATTTGTGAGGTCAGACACTGATATATGACAAACTGGCATGGCTTGCAATCTCCATTCTGGTTAATCCTAAAGGTGCGGGCCAGTCTGATTGACAATTTGCCTTGAATGCATCATCAACGAGAGCGCTGACTATTTTTACTGCAACTCTAAATTGTAAAAATAAAACAATTTTTACATGAAGATTATGGAAACTACAACGTTTCTTTTATATGCAGGTCTCATGTGATAATATGAACAAAAATAAACACCTTATTGACAAGCAAAGAATCAGGAATCTATCATTTTATGGTAGAGTATAGAAAACAATTAAAATTATTGCAGTATGTGATTAAATGGATTAAAGCCTGCAAACACTAGAGCCTTAAATACTTTATTAGATGAAAACATTTAAAAAATACACTATATGTACAAACGTATTAGGCCACCAGCATATTGCTCCTAGAGAAGTTTTTATGATATCCTATGCTAAATTCATCAGGTTTCATGTGGAGTTACCACCACGGTTGTAGCTAAAACAATTTCCACTTATCTGGGAAGGCTTTCTGCAAGATTTTGGAGTGTGTCTGGGGAAATTTTTGCCCATTCATCCAGAAGAGCATTTGTGAGGTCAGACACTGATATCATATGTGAAGACCTGGTTCGCAATCTCCATTGTATTTCATCACAAAGGTGTTTCGTGGGGTTAAAGCTCTGTGTAGGCCAGTCAAGTTATATTATACCAAATTCATCCAACCATGCCTTTATGGACCTTGTTTTGAGCACTTGGGGGGGGGGCAGTCATTCTGTAACAGAAAAGGGCCTTCCCCAAACTGCCTGCAAAGTTGGAAGATAGAACTGTCCAAAATGTCTTGGCCAGTCCCAGAAAAATGACCCAATAGCGTTGTCCCTCCTCCACCAAACTTTACAGTTGATACAGTGCAGCCAGACAAGCAATGTTCTTCAAGCTTTGCCAAACCCAGACTCATCCATGACTTCCAGATAGTGAAATCATGATTTGTCACTCCATAGATCAAGTTTCCACTGTTCCAGAATCTAATAGTGGCATGCTTTATATAATTCCATCTAATGCTTGGCATTGTGCGCTGTTACGCTTGCATGCAGCTGCTCAGCCATGGAAACCTAGCCTATGAAGCACTTACCACATACTTTTTGCAGATTTTAATGCAAGAGGAGGTTTGGAACTCTGCAGTTACTAAGTCAGCAGAGCACTGGTGACTTTCAAGCCCTATGCACCGCAGCACTCTGTGACCCCTCTCTAGAACATTGTGGTCTACCACTTCATGGCTAAGTTGTTGTAGTTCCTAAACACTTCAAAAAATACCACTTACAGTTGGTTGTGTAATATATGAGAGGGAAGAAATTTCACCAACTGACTTGTTTTAATAGTGTCATCCTGTTACAGTACCACACTCAAATTCAGTGAATTTTTTTAAAAGAACCCATTCTTTTCACAAATGTTTGTAAAGGCAGAGTGTGGTTAAGAGTGGTTAAGAGGTGGCCCATACTTTTGTCCATATAGTGAACTTTGAAGTGAATAAAACTGGCTCAAGTATTGAACTGAAATATTATCGCCCTATTCCACTGCAAATCCCATAAGTTTAATGGTAATTTTTTTTAATTTGTGACACCTTAAAATAAAGTCATATCTGTCACCACACATCATAGATAACAGACTCAATGTATATGTATTTTTAAAAAGTAGTTCAACCACAGTCCTTTTATTTTTCTAAAATGTTTTAATTAAAATGTTTTTTGAGGCCTGAGGACCTCATATGGAGACATTTGTGGGGTTTTATACTGAACCTTTCATTTGAAGAAGTTGGGTCAATGGTAAACCTAAAAACAGATTCACCTCATTGATATTTATATTAGGGTACATTCAGTCGAAGATAGATAGATAGATAGATAGATAGATAGATAGATAGATAGATAGATAGATAGATAGATAGATAGATAGATAGATAGATAGATAGATAGATAGATAGATAGATAGATAGATA
>VUQH01032222.1:11517-25612 GCA_015106775.1 Etroplus canarensis
TTTATTTTTGAAATTTTTATAAAAAAAAAAAAAAAAAAGAAACATAATAATAAGTTGTACATGCTTCATTTATGAAGGTATCCACCAGGTATTTGGCAACCCCATGGGCCTTGCAGTTCGTCTGTTATAAGCTTTTCAATTTTGGTAAGTAAGCCAGTGATGGATGCTAACCTCATCCTAACCCTTGATGGGTCACCAGTGACCAGGTGGATGTTAAGAAGTTAAAGAATATTTAAAACATAAACAGGTTTTACCCGAGGAATTGATTTAGGTGTTACTGTTGCCTCAACAAGCGGCTGGAAAATTCCATTTCTGATCGTTTTCTCAACAGCTTCTTGCTGTTGTTGAAGCTGGTTAAAAAATAGGAGTGAGTATTTGGGAAATTAGTAGTGTTTAACATGATGATGTTCCATTTATTTTTGTTTATTTTACTTATTTGTTCAAAGAAATGTGTACATAAGGGAACAGATCAGGTTAAGAAGGCTGGAGATAAAGTAAGGTTGAGACATGGTTTGGACATGTGCAGAGTATGGATAGAGGATATATTGAACAAAGGATGTTGAAGATGGAGCTGCCAGGCATGAGGAAAAGAGGAAGACCACAGAGAAGGTTCATGGATGAAGTGAGGGTGAAGATGCAAGGGATAGGGTGATATGGAGGAAGATGATCCACTAAAGGCAGCAGAAGCAGCAGCAGAAAACGCAGCAGAAGAAGAAGAAAAAAAGAAATTTACCTTCTGCTGTAGAGTCTGTATAACATCTTCCTTCTGGGCTGTTAGCTCTTGGGATGCCTGCAGGAGGCTGTTCTGCTCATCTACTACTTTAGTGAGTCTTTCAACTTCCTCAGTGGCATAAACAATGTCCTCCTGCAACAATTCAACCTAAAGAAAGACACACACTTTTAAATAGTACATATATTTTTTATGATTCAACTACATTTTTCTCCCTTAATCACTTGTCTTCAATGTACAAAACTCCACAAAGATGTATTTTCAAACATGTCATTACCTCTATTTTGTTGGATGCCACTCTCCTGTCTAAAGTTTCCTTCAGGTCACAGATTTCTCCCTGCATGTTAAGGTTTTGCTCCCTTACATCTTCCCTTTCAAGGCATGCAGCATTGTATTTTGCCTGGAAGAGCAATGAGATTAATAATATGAATACACCCTATAAGATGATAATGCAATGTAATAAGTAACTGCATCAAACAATACAAGACAGATAAAGGATAAAATAGGAGGAAAAGTACTGTGATGTCTCTGATTTCTTCAGTCAGATGGCCAATGGTCTCATCCTTGTGGCTCAGCTCACCCCGGAGGTCTCTGGTCTGGTTAATCAGCTCTAAAACAAAACCCTGTCAAACAACACCAGCAGTATTTAGAAGGGAAGAATAAATATTAAAGCCGTATTTGAAGGAATTAAGAAATAAAGCTTACTTTGTCCTGATTGATCTTCTGCTCCAAGCTTTTTATACTTTCACTGGCTGAGGTAACATTTTGTTCAAACTCTGTGAGAGTAGATGCCTTTGAAACAAAAATAAGAAAAGGTTTAATTTCTGAACTGCAATACCTGTTATGACAAGTATTTATAATTTGTAGACATATACAGAGTTGCTGGGACTGACCTGTTGTTGATTTTGTGCTATCAAGTCTGAGACTTGTTTTTTGAGCTGTGTATTCTGCTCCATTGTTTCAATAAGCTCCCTGAAGGACATACTAGTGTTAATATAGCAATTTCACATTGTGGAGAAAAAGACTAAAAGTTTCAACAGTCAAAATGTGCAAAACTTACTTTGACGTACTCTCTTTGTTTTCCCTTAACTGGGAGATTAGGGTGCTTGTGCGTTCCTGCTCAGTTTGCAGAGAATTATTCAGTTTCTACAGTAAAAAAATAGGGGGGGGGAATTAATAGAAAATAAACAGGTAAGCAATCAAGGCGTACATTTTAGGACAAAGTTTTTCTAAATCCTATGACTTCACTCACCATGATATCTTCCTTCAGTTCATCAATCTCCTGCTGCCTGTCAGACAGCTGCTGTGTTGATTGACCGGCCTCAAACTTGGCCTCAGCTTGCAGTTGGTCAAACGAATCCTGAAGTGTTCGATGCTGCTCCAGAAGCTGCTCCCACTCCAGTCTAGAAAAAAGACGTTTTCATGTGAGCAGAAAAACACATTAAAGAGAGCATAGCACCATATATCAGACCACACATCGGCAAAATGTAGACCATCTGAATCCGGGCTCCAAAGTCCTGAAGACCCCTCCTGCCAATTTTCTAACACAAAGTTCTTGGTTTTTTAAACAATAAAAACACAGACCTATTGTAAAGCGCTATGTTTACCAAATTTATGGAAGTTTCCATAATTAAGCATCATGTATTAGACTAATGCTTACTGGACTTTGTCAAGTTGGAGCTGTGTGCTGATCAGACTATTGGAGAGCTGACTCATCTCTCTCTGGTGCTCACTCTGACTGTCTCTTAGCTCATTCTTCACAGAGTCCAGCTCTTTATCAGACGACTGCAACACCAAGCGGAGATCGTGGATCTCACTCCTCAGTACTGAAAGGAGAACAAAAGAGCTTGACACACTTGTACCTACAAGCCAAATGTTCACAAAAAACAGCTCAAGTCCCAGAAAACAAGCTGGAGAAACATTAGAGCCTAACCTTCTGCAGCTTGCTGTTCAGACTGAAGGGTCTTTTGCAGGTTGTCAATAGTTTCTTGCATGATGAGCTGATTTTTGTTCCAGTTAGTTCTTTCAGTAGAAAGTTGCTGTATAAAGAGTAAACAATTAAGAAATCAGGACAGATAATAAACAAGGTATTTTTCAATTATTATTGTAAATGGCAAATTTCTACCTCATCCTTGCGTTCAGACTCTTGTGTTATCACAGCCACCTGCTCCTCAAGTTTTGCTATTTCTTGCAACAACTTGCTGTTTTTTAGCTCCTCTTCATTTAACTGTGTCTGGACACAACTAGCTTGCTCCTGATGACAAGTTAGGATAAGTTTAATACAAGAAGCGGACTCTAAGTGGTCTTTCTGCACACACATGTAGGCAAAAACCTACACTGCTTTACCTGCACTTGTCGCAGTTCCTCTGTTAGGGCCATCTCCGCCATTTCTGATGGAGGCTGCTCAGACCAAATGTCTTCATTACTGTTTGTGCCATTCAGGTGCTCCGGACTGGAAAGAGGCACAAGGCGGGACCGCAAGTTGTACGCTTTGGTGGGCGTGGTGAGAATCTGGTAAAGATATATAGATATTCCAGTAATGAATCTGAATAGAGGTAGAGAATGGACATGACATTACCTTATAATACAACAACTTATTTCGACAACTGCTCACCTTTATAGTTTCAACATGAATTCGGTTCAGTTCAGAGACCTCCTGTTTTTTATAAGCATTTGTGGCTTCAAAAATCTTTTCCAAATGTTTGATGGACTTCTCAAGGTACCTTTTCTCTGACTCCAACTGAGCCATCTGTTTCCTGAAATCAAAACCATCACATTTTGCTACTCAAGCTGTAATATTTCTGTTTTATAAGCTGGTATCCTGCACAGTATTTTCATATATGAAAATGGAGGATTCAACAACTAAGGGAAATGGTAACAGCATCATGTACAGAAAGACAGAAGGAGATATTTGTTTAAGATGCCTTTGTCTGTGTGATTATAAAACAGCATAAGCAGCTAAAATATACAGCTGATCCTATTTGGACTTTGCAGTTAGTTATCAATTTCAGAAAGAGTTTACAGAGCCTGTACACTGTGTGCAAACAAAGGTAATCTATTATTTACATCAGCTTAATTTCATGACATCAACCGACACTGATGTATGCTCACTGGCCAGTTTATTAGGTACACTCTGCTAGTACTGGGTTGGACCCCCTTTTGTTTTCAGAACTGCCTTAATTCTTTGTGGCATAGGTACTGGAAACATTCTTCACAGATTTTGGTCCATATTGATATGATAGCATCACACACTTGAGGCAGATTTGTCAGCTAAACATCCATGATATCAATCTCTTGTTCCACCACAGCTTTAAGGTGCTCTACTGGATTGAGATCTGGTGACTGTGGAGGCCATTTGAGTACACTGAACTTATTATCATGTTCAAGAAACAAGTTTGAGATGATCTGAGTTTTGCGTCTTGGTGTGTTAGCCTGCTAAACAATATTACAGCTATTACAATATTGTCTCACTGTGGTCATAAAGGAATGGGTGTGGTTTACAGCAATCCTCAGGTAGGCTGTATTTAAACAACACTAAATTGGTACTTATGCTACTACCACCAGCCTAAACTGCTGAGACAAGGCAGGATGGAGCCATGCTTTCATGGCATTTATGCCAAATTCTGACCTCACTATCCAAATGTCACAGCAGAAATTGAGACTCATCAGACGAGACAATGTTTTTCCATTCTTCTGCTGACCAATTTTCGCTAACCTGTGTGAATTGTAGACTCATTTTCCAGTTCTTAGCTGACAGCAGTGGCACCCACTGTGGTCATCTGCTGCTACAGCTCATCTGCTTCAAGTTTCACGGTGTTGTGCATTCAGAGATGCTCTTTTGCATACCATGGTTGTAACAAGTGTTAATTTGAGTTACTGTTGCCTTCTTATTAACTTGAAGCAGTCTGGCCATTCTCCTTTGACCTCTCACATCAAAACTGTATTTTTGTACAGAGAACTGACACTCACTGAATATTTTCTTATTTCCGCTATAAACCCTAGGGATGGTTGTGAGGGAAAATTCCAGTTGATCAGCAGTTTCTGAAATACTCAGACAAACCACCATGTTAGGTTCAAAGCCACTTATATGACCCTTCTTCCCCGTTTTGATTCTCTGAAATTCAATTTATTTTTATTTACTCGGGAAGTAAAACTCTTGAAATGAACAATCTATTTTGCAAGAGTGTCCTGGGCTGACAAAGGCAGCATTAAACTAATATGTTTTTCCAATGGCAGGCGAACTCGAGGGTCTGGGAGAAAACCAGTGCAAACATTGGAAGAACATGCAAATTCCACACAGGAGGCCTTACCTGGGTTTGAAGCCAGGACACTCTTGCTGTGAGGCAACAGTCTCACTACTGCTACTGTGCCACCAGGCTACTTGAACAGGTGTACCTAATAAAGTGACCGGTAAATGTATAGTTCTGACTTTTGAAGGGCCTTTCTTCTGAGCATCTGCCAAGCGTTTCAGGACAATAACCATTTCTTTATAGCTTTAGCACTGTTCTCCTCATTAAGTACCCTCCTTACTTGGTGACTTCTTTGTATTCCTCAAAGGCCTGAAGGGCAGCTGTCAGGTCTGACTGCTTCTGAAGTAGCTTAGCATTCAGTTTCTCAGTTGTAGCTGCTGAGACCACATCTGCAGGCAGAGAGGTTGAAGAGACTCCTGGAGCTGTGGAGCAACAAGGGATTACAAAAACAGGTGTATAACTGCATATATATTTTTGATTTTCAAATGTTTCTCTTAATTT
Source organism: Etroplus canarensis (assembly GCA_015106775.1). Classification (NCBI taxonomy): domain Eukaryota; kingdom Metazoa; phylum Chordata; class Actinopteri; order Cichliformes; family Cichlidae; genus Etroplus; species Etroplus canarensis. The sequence goes on from VUQH01032222.1 coordinate 16,999, forward strand.
TCTGATGACAATCATCTTACGCTCTGTGAGTCTCTCTGACTCCATAGCTTTCTGAAAGGCTTCTTCCAGCTCAGCAGAAACTTGGGCTGCAACTTCTTCAGCTTTTACCAATGATTCAAGGGAGCGTAGTAGACGGTTCTCCTGTCTGAGGCTGTAATTTTCTGCAGCATATCGAGTCATCTTTGGGTGATGTTCAACCTTACGGGCAGGAGTGTGTAAAAAAAAGGTGCGGTGGTGAACAGCAAAATTAATGAAAGTGAAAAATAGCTATGACAGATATAGCCCTATTCTGCTTTTGCTTTGGTGCTGTTTAAAGAAAAAATAAGCTGAGTTTCTCACAGGAGCACTAAGAGGTTCAAGGATGTTTTGGTATCCCCTACACCTTGAATCTACACATTATACAGATACAGTCATCAGCAGTGAGTTGGAAAGTGTTTGAAGGGTTTGACATTTTTACCTGATCCCTTAAAATCTTGATCTCTTCTTTCAGCTGGTCAATCAGAGCCTGAGACTCCTTGTCTGACAGCGAGTTCTCTCCTGCCTTCAGTTTTTTCTCCAGGCGAGAGATGTGGTCTTCTCGAAACCTGACAATCATTCGGCTGGAATGGATAAACTTATCTTTTTGTGCCCAGGCCTGCTCGAGCTGGGCCACCTTGTTGAGTAGCATCTGAGCAAAGTCAAACATAACTATAAGTTTCCTTCCACCAAAGTTATTTCCTCTCAACATAATGGTCTTCAAAAAAAAAATGGCAATGTAAAAAGTATTTTCCACACCTTTTTTTCCTCATCTTGTTTCTTCCATAGACGAACAGCAGCCATAAACTTTGCTTTATATGAGAGATCGTGATGAATTTCTGGGGAAGGGACTGGTAAGAAAAGCCATTTCACATTTGTTAATAAAACAGACTTAGGACTTCCGACACTATGCTCCACTCTAGCCAAGATTTGTAGCTTGTAAACTGAACATCTGTCAAAGGATGCTAATCAAGATATTACTTGACTGAATTTGAACTTGTGTTTGATTAGTTGTTACCTATGTGGAGTTCAGGTCCTCCTGGAGCAACATCTCTTCCATAGTTCACTCCATAAGATGCCAGTGCTTGCGCAAGCTGCTCCTTCAGCTTCTTCACTTCAGCCTGCAACTGCCTCACATTTCCCTGTGTGTCTTCATTGATGACAGCCTGGCAAGACAGCATAATTGCACAAAGATTAAATAATGAAGAGGAAAAGCATTGCTATCTCATTAAATCTGGTCTAATTTAATACAATATGTAGCTTATACTTTATTTTTGATCAGCTTTGCTCTCTGGGCAAACTGCAGGGTGGACAATGTTTCTCCAAAACACTTTGAACCAGGGTGTACGTTGGCTATGATGTAAGTCTTTGCGTTGCCTCCAAGTGAGTCCTGAAATAACACGAACAAATAAAATTGTTTAATTGCATGCCACTGTAACTGAGCATACTAACCACAGAATGTCATAATTTAAACTTAGTAGACTTGTACAGTTAACACCTACATAAAAAGATTTTTTTAGATTTGAAACAGGAAATAGACCCAAAATCTCTCATTTTAGGCCATCCTGCTAGATGTAGATAAGACACTGCATCATATGCTGCAAGGAAGAACATCTTACTGAAGCGAATTAGTGAAACAGAACCAAGTGTTATAGGCTGGCATAGACTGCTCTTTGATTTAGTGCTATTTGAATACCTTACATGCATGTTACATTCAAAGTCAGACCAATTTTATGAAGTTGAGAACACTGTTTGACCTATTTGGAGCCTGATGTCTATGCCATTAAGTTGCAGGGATTTTCTGAAAGGTCCTGACAACAGAGGGCTAATTGCATGTTACTACTGTAATTTTTGGTGTTGTGCTTAAGAAACTGAGACGATGTGTTGTGTTTATGGTTTGTTTAAACAGAGTTTGCTTGTTTATTTGTTTTCTTTAGAATGGATTCAATGGATGTGGACAAATTGTTAGAAACATAATGATGTAAAATACTATTTCCACAAGCAACTAAATTATACTCATTGTGGAAAACATTGTAAAAATTGCACTTATTTTTCTGAAGACATCTCAGGCTGTTCAAGTTTCTGTAAATAGATTTCTCAATAAGTCAGAAAACGTGAATGTTTTATACAGCTTTTAAGGCAATGTTTTTTACTGACCTGGCCTATTTCAGATAAGATTGATGTGGCCCATTAACTAAAATGTGTTTGACACGTCAGCAGTAAACTTTAAGCCTCTCTTACTGTGCAATAAGCAGTTTCACAGCTTTCGGCAGCCCAAAACTGCACCAAAATGTAGTCTGCATTTACAGTTACCCTGAGCAGGAAGGTGAGTTTTGAATCCCTGTAGCAGATGTGACGGTTCTTCCCATTAGACACATCCACCAGTGCCATGATCACCTGACCAAGACACATGAGGGAACGATTGATACTGCTGGCCTCCTAAAAGTGAAGCAGTGCAGACAGCAGCTTTTAGGAACCAGAAATAAAATGTACCACAGTGTGAGAGGATTCAGGCACAAAACCTTACCTTCAGTCTAGAGCCCTCTGTGTGTGTGTCCTTCTGCCTCTCAGATCCTGCCAGATCAACCAAGTTCAACTGTGATGTTCTGATGTTCACCACTTCATTGATGGACTCTTTGGACTCCAAAGTCATACTAAAGACTGCGTGGGATCTTGAAGACTCACGGTTCATGGAGGTGGAGGCCACGCGTCGATTGCGCCAGCCCATAGAGAGTACCTATGCAGTTTAAAACACACATTTTATATAGTCCACCTTATGTTTCTTGTAATAGCACAGAGATATGTTTAATTTTCCATTTCATCCCAACTGCATAATAATTCCACACCATTTTATACACTATCAGCCTCAAAATAGATCTTTGGGGGTGTCACCATCCGCAATTGATAGTTAAATCTGTGATTCTGGGATATGTTATGTAACAGATGTCTGTGTATTTCCTGCTGTTTCTCAACATTTGATGACCAAAAATTAATTTTAAGCTTTAGTAAACTGAAGAACACTTAAAAACTGCTTTAAAATATTTTCATTGCAGCACTGGTGATTTTCCTTTAGTGGAAGGAATTGTTTTCTGTGCAGGAAAAACCCTGTTTATATTCCACAAAAGGATTTTTGGCCTTATAATAACACTGAATTTGAGACATACAAGGATATAAAAGTTTCATCCATGTCAACTACTCAGACAGTAAATGCAATAACCTTCCATCGCAACAAACTACGAATTTATACCTGGTAGGCTTCAGCAGCTGAGTTCACAAACTTCTCCACAGCTCCCTCAACAAACACGCCTTTCTTGATGTTCTCCCTAAGAAAAAGGCTGGCTGAGGCTGTGTCCAGAAGATCATAAATCTGTTCATTGTATATCTCAATAAATGAACATTTGCACAGGAAACTCTTGGACTGGGAAGACTATTGGGGAAAAAAGAACAAATTCCAAATTAATTAGAAAACAAACCTGAAGAATTGGTTTATAACTTCTTTATGGTGAGAAAATGTTACAGCTCACCCTTTCCACTTCTCTGTTAATGAGAAAAAACAGGTACTCAAAACTTCTAGGAATAACCCCCCTTAAGTCATCTGTGAAGTTATCCAACTCAGATGGTCCTGAAAGCAGAGAAGAAAATATATTTTGTGTTATTTGATTGCTTGATTAAATTATTGTATTATAAAATGTAATTAATAATACGGAAGCTTCACCGAGCATGGTGAAAGTTTTTCCAGAGCCAGTTTGTCCACTGCAAAAGAGGAGACCAGTCAGGAATTGGCTGTGCCAAACTTATAATTATATTGGATGTAAAAAATATCAAAACCACTTACTAGGCAAATATAGTACCATTATATCCATTCATGCATGACTCAACAATATTCCTGGCCACACTGGAGAATACAGCATCCTGTTGAAAAATGACAAATGTATATGTTCTCTCTCACACCAGTCCAGTTATACTTAATTTAACCATGACAGTGGTGTTTTTATAATAAAAAACTTAGTAATGTGCCCCAAACCTGAGTGGTGTCCATATCAGCAACATGATCATAGGTGAAGGTTCGTGGTTCTGGTTTTGAGAGAAGACGGATGGTATTTGGGGAAGTGACTGAGAGACACAGACTCTGATCTCCATCTGTGGTTAGCCCAGTGCCCCGGGTCAGAGGTCGGACTCGGACAAAAACTTTGATGGAGTCGCTGTCACTGCTGTAATCCAAAGAAAATAGCAATTTATAAAGCATGAAACTTGAGTTGAGAATTGACAGAAGAAGAGCAGGAAAGATGATTGTTTTAACTCTACAGCCTTTTCAAAACTGTAAACCTCCCAGTCAAACTGATAAAAACCACAATAGACACACACTCTTATTAACAGTAAGTATCCGCAACAAAAACCAAATCAGTTTTAGAATCAATCAATGAATACATAAATGTACACAGGAAGGTTCTCAGCACGGCATGAAAGGCAGGAACATTACTAGTCACATTTAGTCTAGCTTGGAAGCTTGAACAAAGTCCTGAATATTTCATTACATTACCTGAAGCGTTTTAATTATTTCTTTAGCATAACTGCATCACAAACATACTGCATAAAGTGGAGTATAGTAAGCTATTAAAAAGGGCCATTTTAATATCATCATTACATATGCACATGCACCACTTTATTAGATACACTTGTTTAACGGCATGTTAATGCAGATATCTAATCAGCTAATCACATGGTGGCAGTCCAATGCATTTAGGCATGTAGACATAATCAAGACAATCTGCTGAAGTTTAAATTGAGCAACAGAATTTGCTGGTCTGAGTATTTCAGAAACTGCTGATTTACTGAGATTTTCAAGTACACCAGTCCCTAGGGTTTACAGAAAAAGAGAAAATATCCAGTGAGTGGTGCTTAGTGTCCCCCGTAGTTACAAGCGAAAGGTCCCTGGTTTGATTCCAGGTGAGGACACAAACACTTCTCACCATGGAGGGTTGTATCAGGAAGAGAAACCAGCGTAAAACCTCTCCCAAGTTACCAACATGTATTAACCTGTTGTGGCAACCCCTTAGGGAGAATACAATGGAACAGCAAAAAGTACATCCAGCGAGTGGTGGTTCTCTGGGCAAAAATGCCATTTTGACGATATGTCCAGACTGCTTCAAGCTGACGAGAAGGCAACAGTAACTCATATAACCACTTGTTACAACCAAAGTATGCAGAATAGCATCTCTGAACGCACAGCACATCAAACTTTGAAGCAGATGGGCTGGAGCAGCAAAAGACCATGCTGGGTGCCACTACTGTCAGCTAAGAACAGGAAATTGAGGCTTCAGTTTGCAAGGGCTAGCGAAAATTGGACAAAAGAGGATTGGAAAAACGTTGTCTGGTCCAATGAGTCTTAATTTCTGCTGCAACAATCAGATAGTGGGGTCAGAACTTGGCACAAATGCCATGAAAGCATGGATCCATCCCGACTTGTATCAATGGTTCAGGCTGGAGGCTATGATTTAATGGTGTGGGGGATATTTTCTTGGCCCACTTTGGGCTCCCTGGCACCGGCTAAGCCACAGCTAACCCGAGGATTGTTGCAGATCATGTTCATCCCTTTATGACTACAACGTACCTATCTTCTGATGGTTACTTCCAGCAGGATAATGTGCTATGTTCGCTGTACGCAAATGGCCTCCACAGTCACCAAATAGCAATTTATTAGAGTGCTTTTAGGAAGTAGTGGAACAGGAGATTCTGATCATGGATGTGCCGCTGAGAAATCTGCAGCAAAAGTGTGACGCTATCATGTCAACATGGACCAAAATCTCTGAGGATTTTTTCCAGCACCTAATTGAATCTGTGCCACGAAGAATTGAGGCAGGTCTGAAGGCAGAAGTCGGTTCAACCCGGTACTAAAAAGGTGTACAGTGTAGAGGACAGTTTGCAAGCCCGCATACAGTTTAAAATAAGCGCTGCACATCGCCATCACAGAGACTATTCCTACTAATGTGACCCAAATATCTTATTTGAATCACCACATTTAATAACTAATCTCCCAGATAGACTGAGGGAAATGTCTGCGTTCGATCCTCCTTGGCCGCAGCAGTCATTACAGGCTTGGCTTTACCGTTAGTCTCTATAGTAAGCAACATTTACGTTAGTGTTTGATAATGAAAACCACACAGTACCTGGCAGTAAGGTGGGTTGAATCAGCAGATCCTGCCAACAAAATTAGAAAGTTAAATCAGGTGTTTAAGTATCTCATAGAGCTGTAGCGGCATTAGTTCAGCGATCACGTATCCTACTTGTAGCTTCCTTAAATGCCTGACATCGAGTTATCATAGCAGAGTTTAGACTAATCTTACTCGTGTTAGCTGAACAACGAACCAATACATATTTGATGCGCTACCTTTCCCACTGGGATTCATTGTTGACAACGCAATATTTGCCGCTTTGTGATAAAGTATATTTTCCTCAGAGCATGTCGATTAAAAGAGGCAAACGGGGATGATGAGGACACTGTTTACATCCATCGAAATTGGCGGGCAGGTTTGCTTTTACTTCTTCTTTGGTTTCGTAGATCAGCGGGAACGGCGCGTATCGCCACCTGCTGTACAAGTAAAAACTACGCACACACAGACACACACACACACAAAAGCTTTTTTAAAGAGGTTTTTATTAAATTGATTTTCTATTTTATCTTTTTATTAGTGGATTATTAGTTCATTTAGAAATCGCTTTTTAAATTTCTTATTTTTATTACCCAATTAATGATTAATTAATTTAACATTATTTTGAATTCCATGGCACTCCTGGTCCTTTTCTATAGGGAAACCCTAAATGAAGAGGTTAACTGGAGAAGCTACATGACTCAGCAAATCAAGTTTGCTCTTTCATTTTCAAAATGATTTGGAAAATCATTCTCAAAAAGGACTTTGAAAATTATCTATTTAATTCTGAATTAAGAAATGTTTTTTAACAAGTGTTTTTTAAATTGATATTTAAATGGGTTTATTTGTAAATTTCTTTTCCATTTCAGCTAGTTATTAAGGGATTAATAGTTCATTTCAAAATTACTTTTTAAAATTCTTCTTTTTATTGTCAAATTAATGCTTAATTCATTTCATGCTCTATTTCAATTTCTGAGGCACCCCTGGATCTCCATACAAAAAGTACACATTTAAAAATATGTAATATAGAAAACAAATGTTAGTAAAACATTATCTGATTGAAAAATGGAACAAACATAAAAAACACCATACTAAACAATATCTCTTTTATTGATATTTCATCACTGATTAGATATAGCATACCATGTTATTTCAGTAAAGTAAAGGTCAGCCTTTATAGATTTTTTAAAATGTTGCCATCATTTTTAAAATTGACAATAAAATGTATGAAGCTGGCTTGGTTCCAGACCAATATATAACTGTATGATATACAGCTTCTTCTTTTCACTTTTATCTGGACTAAAATACAATATTATATTAAACATAGTTATCTCAAAATTCCTCTGTTTCTTAGTAGCAGGCATCACATTTACAATCAATAACCACTTTAAATATTTTAATATAAATTTCCAGTAAATTCTAAGTGATAGTTTGAAAGACATTAAACTAGTTATTGCTGCGGTATTTATTACAAATTTTCCATGCTCTCTCCCACTGTAAGGAGGACCAGAAATATCTAGATGAAGAAACAGTAATATAACGAATTGTATTGCTAATATTCCTGTTAGAACATTTCTGGCTTAAGATATTATCACCACTAATATAAATGCTTGCCATAAAATCTTCAGGTCTAAATACACAAAAGATTGTATCAGCCAAAAGATAAGAGCAAGTGTGCTCACTGATTGACAGCTGTGACAAAGACACCTCCTCTAATATATGTATATATGTTTATATTTAAAATCATTGCTCTTATCTTATAATGTAAAATTACCATCCATAAATATACCTCAATAACACAATTAGAATACAAGAGGAAGGTAACAGGGTATATCTTGCTGCCCAGTATAGTCCTGATGGACAGGGAGCAACTACGACACACAGCACACACACATATTCTGTTCAGAAGGTAACTGATATGTCAAAAGTTTAAGATGAAAGATAGCTGTTATTTAAGAGAAATGAGTAGGTGCACGTGTTGAAAGTGAGAAAATTTATATATTTAATGAGAAATACCAGCTCATCTCTAATGTTATACACTTCTCAGAAAAGCTGGGACAGGGTTGTATCCCCTCTTCTTTTAACTTCTTCTTCTTCTTTCAACTGCTCACGTTAGGGGTCGTCACAGTGGATCATCTGCCTCCATCTCAGCCTATCCCTTGCATCCTCTTCCCTCACACTCCGGATGTCTTCCTTCACTACGTCCATCAATCTTCTCTGTGGTCTTCCTCTTCTCCTCATGTCTGGCAGCTCCATTCTCAACATCCTTTGTCCAATATGTCCACTATCCCTCCTCTGTCCAAAACATCTCATCTAACATCCCTCTTCTCTCCAATGCATACTTCCACTTCTCCAGGCTCTCTTCCACCTCCTCTCTACTCTCACTACAGATCATAATGTTGTCTGTGAACATCATAGTCCACGGAGACTCCCGCCTGACCCCATCTGTC
>VUQH01032223.1:0-30887 GCA_015106775.1 Etroplus canarensis
TGATTGTCCTTAGTAACTTCGTTTAACATAAAGCAAAAAAGACTCCATTAAATCACAAAAGGTTTCCACAAGAGTGAGTTCCAGGCCAAGGTTGGACACCAATAGATCTCCAGGAAAGAACCCATAGAAGGGAAAAAGAAGGGGGCATGGCAAGCCTGCCTAATACGTTTCGTACCCATTCTTAGGAAGTATATAAGGTGAATGTCTGGTCTGTAAAGTTCAGTTGTCTCTGCAGAGCTGCTCATGCTTTATCTCTGTGCTTGAGGAATAAAGCATTCTTGGACGCAACCACTCTGGACTCCTGACTTTTAATCTGACTTAGTCATTTTTCTAAAAGTTGAGTTGAATACTTAGACATCTACCAAAAGAAAGGTCTTAGAAAATAGAAAGGAAAGGTGTAGAGATCCAGGATTCAGTCTTCAACTGGCCCTTGACTGGGTCTACAGCTGGACCAGAAAAATCCACATCAGTAGAACTATCATTGTATTACAGTCATGTGACAGTAATACAGTAGATATGGCACTGTTTTCACAGAAACTCCTCTGCTCTGACATCAGCGACTGTATATAAAAAATTCTACTGTGAAGGCTCATCCTGGCTGTCTTCAACATCACCGCTGTGGAGTCTATGAAGGCAGATAAGCAAACTGAGAAAAAAGCAAATGCTGCTTTGTTACTTTTTTAGCTTTTTTTTAGGACCAATTGGTCACGCCAAGGTGAGACATCTGTCTCGTCCAACAGTATTGGTCAGAATTTAATCAAGCTTACACACAATGATAACCTAATGGGTCTTCACCTAAACTGTGCTCAAAGTCACATTGTCATTTTATGGGAGCATCTCCGTTTTCTCAAAATTTGCCACTTATGAGAGAATCTGTCTGGAATGCAAAGTTCAGAAAATTAGTTTTTTCTGCCTCTTGCACATATACACAAATTCCATTGTTAGGTTTATTTATGCCCTGTCTCAGGCTTGGTTAGAGCCAGTCACTGATGACAGGGCAATAACCTGGCTCATCAGCATGACAGGAATAACTTCCTGTTTTATGAGTGAAAAAGCTGATGATCCCTTCACAGCATTCCGCCGTTGCTGTTCCTGTATTCGCTATTCCCATTGTGCTAGCTGATGGTTGCATACCGTTATATCCTTTTAGATGGTTTGAGGAGGGAGTGGTCCTGTTGGTTGATTCTGTTGTACTGAAGGCTTTAAAAGTAAAAATTACAGCCTCTAATATTAAATATAAAATTCTGTTTACCAACTTAACTATAAAACCAGCCAATGAATGCTTGTTGAACTACTCTGCTACAAAAGCCAGATAGAAACATTAGATGTTTTTTGACATTTTCAGTTTTTATTTAAACACACACCCTAACATAAGAGTAGGCCTTTCTTTTATTAATAACAGTAAAAAAAACAAAAAACAAACATTAACAGCTGACTCCAAAAGTCCTGAAAAAATTAAATACAGGGCTCAAGTAAATGTGCTTCGTTAATAAAACTTAAATTGCCTGTTTGAAGTAAAAATAATGATAAATAACATAAGATGGTAATATATTGTAATGTGCAAAACAGCAGCATCCAACACTTTTAGGTGTTGGATGCTGCTCTTTGCTCCGGCTCTTTGCTCCGGCTCGTTGGCGACCAACACATCACTAGTGTGGAGCCAACCAATTACAAGAAACTGTATAACTTTCTGACTGTACTTCATGTATTACATTGACCTGTGAACCGTGATGGATCGTGAGTCAGATGGGCTCCTAAGTCATTGACATTCTGGTTGACTCTAATGCTGACCATCATTTAAAAAACAAACATCATGTTGTATTAAATATGACTCGAAACTAGAGATTGAGATCATAAACACAACAGGAAAATGCTGAATTAGGCCATAGAGCAAGGGAACCAAAAGGCCATTTTCTCATAGACTTTCAGTTTTCTTTGTTCAACCAGAGGAGTCGCCTCCTGCTGGCCATCAGAAAGAATTCAGATATATGGCATTTCTAGATCAGCTTCTCTTTTCAGACCTGGAAGCTGCATCCATATTTTAGATACACTAATGAGAATTTGTGTTTACAATATAATTAATGTATAACTGCATTTCACACGAAAAACTGCAACATGATGTTTTAATAGAGGATAAGTAGTAATAAAGCTATATTGGCTTTCACATATAGTACTAATGCAGGCAAATGCAACCAGTGAGAGTTTATACGGTGAAAAAAAAAGATTAGGATTTTATACAGACTTTTGTTGTGATATATAATAATCTTTATCCACTTATATATTTATTACTCACTGGGGTGCTTTTCAGCAGGAGTTTGTGCATTAAAGTTCCAACACTGCTTTAAAATTTGTGAATGAACTGAATGAATTTAATGTAGAAGACCCAATACACACACACACACACACAAATCTGCCCGATATGAGATGACAAGATGACAAGGCAGCATAGTTTCATCTTTCATTTTATTTGAGAGCACATTATTTCGTTCTGCTTCAACAGGAATCCATTATACGCCTGGCAGAGCTGAGCCTCATGCCACTGTATCCCAGATCTCTCATGCTCCTGTACTCTCCGGGTCTCAGGTACACCATCCTGCCTCTGTAGTGGGGCTGCTCATACATCAGCCAGTGGCCGTCTATCACATTGCAGGACTGGCAGTCGGACATGCGATAGCGGTCCATGATGTTGTCGCAGTCGTCCATCAGCTCGTGACTCTGGCCCTGGAAGTTCTCCCTCTCATAGATCCTCATCCTGTAGGAACCGCGGTGCTGTTGGTTAAAGCAGTAGAGGAAATGTGTTGTTAGCTTTGCAGAATTAGTGTGTGACAAGCAGATGTTTTCTTGCAGAAATGCCAGACCAGCACCTTTCATAAAAAACATGAACTATGATTAAACATAATAAGTAATTCATTAGATATTATATAAACTGGACATTGAAAAACAGACCATCTTTACTTTGTTTAGCTTTTTGTAGGCCTTACATACCTGAGGAATTAAGCGGCAGGATCGGATGGAGTCACTCATGCCAAAAGACACGTAGTCTGAGTACTCGCCCCTCCTCAGGAAATACTGGTTTCCCATGTAGTTGGGACGGTCGTAGACCATGAAGCAGCCACTCTCCACCCTGCAGGAACTACACCTGCTCAGGTAGGAGGACATGTCAGAGCAGTCGCTCATGCACTCATAGGAGCGCCCCTGGAAGTTCCTGTCCTCGTAGAAGATGATCTGTCGAAAAGAGAGAAAAAACTTTACAAACTGATTTCGAAAACGGCCTCAGAACTTAGTCCCTCTGATTTATTTCTCTCCACTGTGCATCGGCAGAGTTCGTCCTAAACTGAAAAATGCTTGTTTTCTTTCCTGCTCTCTCCATACCTTGCCCATGTTTGATGTTCTGTGTTCGTGGGAATCTGTCCAACAACCTGTGGCTGCCAGGCGGCTTTTATACTTGATACGCGCTGTAACAGGGTTTTGTCATTCAAATTATCTGGAAGCTGATGAATAAGCAGCTCTGCGATCGCTGTTAATTTCATTTGTGCCATCATGATCCAGAACAAAGAGAGGGGAAGTGGGTGGAAGACACAAGGCGGGAGAGGAGGGAGAAGAACGGAGCTGCAGTTTTTACACTTCTTCACACAAATCTGCATTTGGTCACATTTAATCTGTGAACGGTTTGATTGTTGTGCTTTGTCTGGCTGTGTCACTGGGGCAGACCAGCAGTTTCTTAAGAATTCATGATTACGCTTCAAAAGACTTCCAGTTTTTTTTTACTACACTTACCAGAATTTTCATTTGTATTCATATTAAAATGTGACCTGGCTGTTTAAAGAAATAATAACACTGTTCTAGTAATTATTGTGCAATGTTTTAGTAACCCACAAGTTCATGACAATAACCATCCTCTTCTCAGGCTTCCCTTCCCTCTCTCCTTTTTATTTATTCATTTAGTTCCAAAAAATTTGCTACTTTAAGTTCTTTTTAAAAAACTCTTAGCAGACCTTTTTGATATAGCATACCAGGAATGGCACAGCAATAAATATGGCCCAGTCATAGCCAAGTATCCTCATTAAAACACGAATCTGAAGCACTGAGCCAAGTTTAATTTAAGTTATGCATAATCTGTATATAAAAGACAGAAATAGATTCTGGGTCTGAAAAGTGAAGCCAATGTTGAAGTGCCTAAAACCTGCATTCTCTCTAGTGGGCACTGGGGGGCGACTCTGCTGGTTGCAGAAAAAAGTTCAACTATACTGAAGTTCTTTGCAAAATGACATTCTGACTACCTTACACTATGACCTTCGTAAACACATGAACTCAGCTGTTAGTTTGAAGTCTTGCTGAATGCAACCTGATGTTAACTTTGCAAATTAAAGTCCCCATTAGAGTCAGAAAATGAGGACAAAGTCGGGTGCGATTTTGTTCCTGACTGAAAATTAGCGTTCAGCGTCCTTCAGTATGTGATCAGATCTGCTTCCTCGTCATCACAACCAGTTTCAAAATGCTAAGCTTGAGATTTCACAATGTGACTTTACTAATGATTGGGTGACATTACAGTGGTTAGGTACACATATATTTATATATATTTGCTTTAATGTTGGTTTGATCTTCCTGGTACATTTCTAAAGATCCGGCCAATTTGTGACTCACGCAAACAGCTAAATGCACCACTTTTATCACTTATGATTACCACTCTGAGGTTGAAGCCATTATGGTTGAAGACCTCAACCCTAACCCTAGGTTTAAGAGAAAAGCAAAGCAGACATTTGGGGAAAATGTCAATAGTTTTTGATGCATGTCAGTTAGAATTATTATTTTCTTTGTCTGTTGTATGTCAAGACTTTAGAGAACAATTTTAAGAAACAAAAGGTACATCTTCTGATAGCATAGGGTTAGGGCTAGGCTGAAGAACAATGATGACTTAGATATCACAGGCTTAAAGAGATTTAGGGAAGGTAGCAGATGATAGTGTAGTGGTTTACACAGTTGCCGTGAAGGAAATGTCCCTGGTTTGAGTCCAAGTGGGGACACAAGTCCTTCCCACCATAGGAGGGTTGTGCCAGGAGGGGTTTCTGGTGTGAAATCTGTGCTAAATCACCTGTGTGGATTCATCTGTTGTAGAGACCCCATGGGAAAATGCAAGGGAGGAGCTGAAGGTGCTTTCACAAAACGAAGTGAAATGGGTGACCCAGCCAGCTGATTTCTGATTCAAAAGTTAATCACTTCTAACTTGCTACAAATCCCACCACGGGTAAAAAATTTTTGTGCCCATCCATCAGTAACTTTTTGCATAATCCCACCAGCAAAGATTGACTCAACAACATCATCAGGCAACTGAATGGATTGCAACTAAAATGAACCCATTTAAGTTTAACTGAATCTACAGTGATCACATTTCAACAATAGGCTTCTAAGTAGTATGTAATTGTATAATAAATTAAACTTTCCCTGGCAACCAACCTTGCAATTGATGAAAGTAAGCTGGCTCACATCAAAGAAGCTAACATAAAAGACCCTTATCAATGTAATGCATTTTACTGCAACTAATAACATACATCATGACTGTGCTCAGCGTAATGAAGCTGTTATTATTTGCACCCAAATTTCCTTGATACTGTAGGACAAATCTGAATGTTTGCTGTCTTAAGATCACATGATGTTGCGTTTAAGAAAGCAGATTATTTCTGTTTATTACCAAGGAAAAAAAATTAATTTGCATTGTCCAAAATGTAAGTCATTGTAAAACAGTATGCAATATCATTGTCTATAGCAAGCAATAGCATCAAAATGTCAAACAGTAAGTGAAATCCAGTTAGATTTGCATGCAAAATACCTGCATTACTGACAAGAACAAGAGACTGAAGTATGAAATGTCGTGAAACAAGAGACAAGAAATCCCACTTCCAAGGTTTAATACAGCCAGCCACAGTCCAAAACTGATGATAAATGACTGATGATCTGAGGCTATCACATGTGGACAAAGGGGAATCAAACTTGACCAAACCATTTTGCTGATATGCAAATCAAGTTAATTTAAATGATAATAGCTTTCCCTCGTCTGCACATTCTGCTTTTCGATATAAACCACAACACAACTGCAGCTGGATGGGAGGCAAACAATATCAGTAACAATGGGGAAGGTAAGGAGCTTGTGTGACTACAGTGCATGCTAACCGTCTTCTCTTTGTTGCAGCAAGAACCGACACTGCGCTATTGCTGTACATTTTTTGTGCGTGTGTTTCCTTCCATCCAGATTGCATTCTTCGAAGACAAGAACTTCCAAGGCCGTAGGCATGAGTGCAGTACCGACAGTCCTGACCTGAGCTCTTATTTCAGTCGCTGCAATTCCATTAAGGTGGAGAGTGGCTGCTGGGTGCTGTATGAGCGACCCAACTACACAGGCTACCAGTACATCCTGAGCCCAGGAGAATACCCCGATCACCAGCACTGGATGGGATTCAGTGATAGCATCAAGTCATGTCGCTCAGTCAAGAATGTAAGCCCTAATCACGTGTAGATACTAACATCCATTCCTTAGTATTGATTTTCTTATTCACATAACAGTTTAAATAATATTATTGATGTAATTCAGTTTCTTCGGGGTTTAATAGGCTCACTCTAACAAGTTGTGGAAGAGTGCTCGGCTCCAGCAAAATACCACAGAGTGCACCAACCAAGCAGTAATCAGTCAAAGGCCAACAGACAAAAAGGAGAGATAAAAGGCTCATGATTTGGCAGCTGGGTGCTTTGCGCCCATGCCAATGCACATCAATTATTTAAGGAAACCGGGAGAACAGCCAAGAAAGCCATTTGTAATTTTGAGCTCAAAGTAAATGAGGAAACAACAATGGGTGAAATGATTTAATGCTAAGCATTAACCCAATTTCATGAGGTTTTATTCTCTGATGTGACTCGTTCCAGGTATATGGAAAGTCCTGGAAGATCAGATTCTATGACAAGCAGGATTTTGAAGGTCAGGCAGCCGAATGCGTTGAGGATTGCCCATCGATTTACACGGTCTTCAAGTTCCGGGAGTTCCACTCCTGTGTGGTGATGGATGGTGCATGGGTCCTCTATGAGAAACCGGACTACCGCGGACACCAGTATTTCCTGGAACGTGGAGAATACCCCAACTATACAGACTGGGGCGCCAACTCCCCTGCTGCAGGATCCTTCCGGATGATCACAGAGTTCTAGAACAACAGCAGCTAAGTCATGTTCTGCAGCTCATGAAAGAGTTATTCAAATCACTAAAATTCTGCTGACTAAAGCTGCAGAACTCTTGAGTTCTAGAATGTTGGTTTGAAAAGCTAAGAAGGCCACCAATATTTCAGTTCCAGAGTCTTGACCCACCAAAGTCCTAGAACCCTTTCAGAAGTTCCACAAGGCCTCCCGCCTCCTCTGTCTGTTCTTCTTTCAAGCACTCTCAGTACTACACTCAAATTAATAAAGAAACTTCTTATTCATAACAACGCAGCCTGTATTGTTTCTTATTAAATTACTTGAAGGGATCAGTGACTTTTCGTCTCTTCTTCTTACTTCTCAAAAGCATTTTAAAGTTTCTCACATCTCAACCCAGTATTATTATCATTTTTTAAAAACACTTTGAAATAACACCAGTTATGGTGAGAAATCATTTCTGCACGGATCCTGATTAAGCTGTATGTAGACTGAACAGTGCAAGTCATTTGTACTGATATATGTGAGATGGCAATCACGTCAAAGACATTGTCGTAAAGTTATTAACGTTGCAAACAGTGGCTCAGTAGAAATACATCAAGCTAGATATACCATTTCAATATACTGTTTATTTATATGATCATTTTTACATATGGCAGTGACCCGAAACCTTTGATTGGTTGAAGAATTAAATTCTACTTTATAAATAGTACTGGCTTCACTACACAGTAACACTGCATTCATTACATTGTCTATATTTTATGACTAACAAAAATTGGGCTTTTTAGACCATACATTACTGAAAATACATGAAACATAAGTTTAGTCTTTAGAGACCCTGCAGTGCTTTTTCTTCCTCCAACGTGGAAAAAAAGAGTATAACAGTACACTTTCAGGTTTTTGTTTTAATTGTAAAATTATTTCAATAGTAGATCATCCTGTCACCACTCAGGTATCACACTAATACACAGCCTCAAATCGCCAGTTAGGCTAAACTTAAATTGATAACTTCAACACTAACGATGGAAACACACTTCACAATTAACCTCTTAACTTCCAACAGGCTGCAAGAGACCTGTTTAAGGTTAGGCTTAGGTAAAAGTCATCCCCTTTGTATGGAATTTTCACCTATTTGGCATACTCCAATGGGTATGGGTAACCTGCAGGTTAAAGGGAGGAACAGCAAGGCCAAAATGCCTGTAAGAGAGTCGATTTATAATGTAACGTCCTCTGGTTTCTGAAACTGTTTCTGCTTTAGTATGTGACTAAAATGCAGTCCCAAGCATAACTCCAAGCTGTTTGCTGGTGACCTGGTGGGTGTGGACAGTTTAAAGAAATTATGTCAATTATGACACAAAGCAGTGAGCGTAGAATTTAGTGTTTGCAGCATTGTTTTGGTGATCTTTTAATTTTGTTCCAGCACATCTATGGTTCATCATCCCAAAGGGTACAGTACATAAGCATGACTTGCTTGCATTATTTCATGCAGAAAACAATAATGTATAAAATAGAAAACAATTTCATTATAGCTAACACAGAAGTTTTACATAAAATTGCAACGAAAACACGTTTATAGCCGTTTGGACTGAGCAGGTTTAGATTCTTGGCACTGCTAAACAACCATTGTGTGTGGAAAGGCAATTCAATGAGTTAGAACAATAGGCAGACTCTAGACTGAATATTTGAATTGTAATAACTGTTGCAGGCACGCTAACCATGCATTTGGTAGCATTGTTTCTGTCGTGTATAAAGAGTACTGCGTTGGTAACTGGGTGTAGTATTTTAAGCTCAACAGATGGAGAAGGTTAGAATTTGCAGGATTCGCAGAGGAGAAAGTTACTCGCTAAATTTAGTACAGTAGACATCTCAGTTAGATGTTAACATAGATGCAGACTGAATAAAGAAAGTGTATAATTCTGTTTTTTCCAGATTGTGCTTTATGAAGACCTGGACTTCAAAGGAAAGTCCTATGACTGTAAAGGAGACTCAGCAGACCTGCATGGCTACATCCGACGATGCAACTCGGTGAAGGTTGAAGGTGGTTGGTGGGTTCTCTACGAGCGCAACAACTTCACAGGCTACCAGTATGTAATTGGTCCAGGGGAGTACAATGATTACAGATGCTGGATGGGCTTCAATGACTGTGTAAGATCCTGCAGAATCATCAAAAATGTAAGTTTTATTCAAAAATGGATCAATAAAAAAAATACATCAAACATCAAACTGAGCACATTTCTTTTCTTTCAGGTCAAAGGGCCCCACAAGCTGATGCTGTTTCAACAGCCAAACTTCGATGGCCAGTCTCTGGAGCTGACGGAAAACATGGCGTTGTTCCAGGACAAATGGGTCCGACATGAAGTCCAGTCCTGCAAGGTTCTGGAGGGGTCCTGGGTGTTCTTTGAACATCCCAACTTCAGCGGCCGCCAGTACCTGCTGGAGAAAGGGGAATACCGGCACCACTCAGAGTGGGGAGCCCCAAAAGCAATTGTAGGCTCCATCAAAATAATCATGCAGCTGTAAAATTCAACCAGTTAGTCCAATAAATTTCTTTGACTGAAACTTGTGTTTTCATCAGTGTAAAGTTTTATTCAAATTGTCTTTTCTCATCGAATACAATGAAAGTGAAATGAATGGAAACTAATGCAGTGAATCATAGACTTTGACAACAGACACATTCATCTATACGCTGATTGACTACTACTGTAATAATACTGACATCAGCACACAACACTGCATTATAATGCTTACTTTTATCAATATTATGATCCACCTTTTGTTTTGGATGGGTAGGTCAGCTTTATGTTGATTTGGGAATTTCGGAGGCTGTAGTTATGTAGTTATGTTTCGAATATGTATCCTGTTCTTATTTGTACAAATACTGTACAGATTAGGTTTTCCCAGTCTTCAGCAGCTCAACTCTGGGCAATGGTCAGCGGTTTATAGTAACACACAAACGTGGAGTGGCTTTTCTGGCTCACAACTTTCTCAATAACATGAGATCTGTCAGATTTTTTTTTTAAACAATATTATTATTAGATGATTAAGAAATGTTCCTCCTGCAGCCACACACAAAGCGGTGCTAGGAATTTTATTACCTGTGCACGGGATTGCAAATTCATCACCACAAATTCTGGCAATTGTTCCCGGTATTCACATTATATAAACAACAAACACAGTGTAACAAATCAGCACAAAGTAATACTTTTAAATCACTTTTGTTATTTAACCTCTTTACTTGAAGGGTTAGGGTTAGGTCTTTGATTAAAGTCCACCCCTTAATCACCTCTTGAAATCCAACAGCTTGCCAGTGACCCATGTGGCATTATGATTTGATCCTAATAGGCAAATTTCAACAACTAAAAGATGTTAATTTTCAAATGAACAGTTTTTTATGTCAAAGATTTTCTAATTGGATGTTCCACACAGCCAACAATCACCTAATGGAGGTTAGGATTTCAGTCCACAATTCAAATATATTAACTGTATTGTACAAGAATGTGAACTCATCACATTTAGCAGCCACAAACTATAAAATATCCAATGAAAATGTGAAAAAAAAAATACTCTAACTATAACTGATCAGAATCTGACAATACTAATGAAGAAAGAGCGCAGCCCTCAATTTGTGCACCCATGCTGGAAACAAATCCAGCAGCTGATATGTATCTAGAATAATCCACCATGTCTGTCGGAGCTGTCTGAGAGCCGTCAGCTGACTGTGTACTGAGGTGGGGTTGCAGACAGAGGGTGGAGCATGACAGCTTCAATTCACCTGTCCCCCCCAACCCAGACCCAGTTAAAGCCTGTACCACGTTGCTATGTGGCCACAAGCCAACTTCACGGCCTCAGCTGCGGTAGCAGCTAGACAGGAGACAATTTAATTGGATCAATAAATCGTTTCTGGAATCAGGCTCTGCCAGATCAAAAGGTCAGCTGCTGTAAACACTGTATAAAGCTGGGCATTTTTAAAACAATTGCAGCATCAGCCATTGTGCAGATATAAATGCTGAGGCAATTAAAATGACAATGATGCCCCTGGCAGTGCATTTCAGTGTGCCCACATACACTGCATATATAAATCTGGACCAGACCTGTCGGCATTAATGTGTATGTGAAAGGTGGGATAAACAAACGGTGCTCAAACGTTGGTGTGAGGCCCTAACATGGACCGCGTGGGAAAGGTAGGAGGACAAGAAATACTTGATTTGAAGGAAATCAAAATTCAGTAACACTTGTATTATAAAGATGATTTTATATTCCATCGAGAGCAAGCTGCAGTAAAATATTTCTTTATGCCGCCAGTGATGGGTTTTTCTCCCCCCGTGATTTTGCATTTACGCTCCTTTATTCTGTTAACCTGCTGTGTTGCTACAGAGAACCCAGCGCTTGCATGCAGGCGCATCATTCATGAATATAATCTAGTCTGGAAGCATCCTTTGAGTTTGTTCACATACAGAAAGTGCTTCACAACATAAAACCTCCGTCACGAGCAGATCCACTGAAGCCCTGCCGTCCTTTCGCAGATCGTGTTTTACGAAGACAGAAACTTCCAAGGTCGCTATTATGAGTGCAACAGTGACTGTCCGGAGCTCAACACCCACTTCAGTCGCTGCAACTCTGTTCGCGTGGACAGCGGGGCCTGGGTGCTGTACGAGAGGCCCAACTACATGGGCTACCAGTACATCCTGACCAGGGGGGAGTATCCAGATTATCAGAGCTGGACGGGCTACAATGACAGCATTAGGTCATGCCGGATCGTACGAAACGTGAGCTCCTTAAAGTTGTCCGTCTGTCTGCATTTATTCACATGCACCACTTCAATAACTTTTCGCCAGTGTGTTTCTCGCTAATAGTTTAACACTTTCGAGTTGAATTTACAACCAATTTCCAAATGCATTTCAATCACTTTAATGAGGACTCATTTAAGTAACTGGAAAACAAGACATGTTGAGCAGAATGAGAAATTTACAAGGCCCGCTTTCTTCATATCTTAAACGCCTTTTAACTGGAGCCACAGACTGAACAGCTGACCTTCAGGTTAACAGACATCCCGCTCTTCCTCCTGAGCCACAGCCGTCCCAGATGACCTGTATCAGTCAACGTGAATCATAAAAAAAACAAACCTAATGCATTCAGAGATTCTGGTGTCAGTAACACTCAAAAAACCGCTTGAATGTCAGTACTTTTAAACATTAGCACTGTGAGGTCTAAGTCACTGATAAAAAGTTTGCTTGCCAGAATGCGTGATTTTTTTTTTTTTGACTTTTGAAAAGTTTTCCAATCACAGGGTTAAAAAAACTCCCCACCACATTTTAAGTGATACACATCAAGAACTATTTACATTTAAATTCCATGAATTAGGATTAGGATTAGGGTCAAGGTTAGAGTTAAATTCTACTCCTTTATTATTGTTATTATTATTAATATTACTATTATTTTCCTAAACTTATTTACACATGAATTATTAAGAGTAATGTCATATTCATTCATATTATGTTGTAGCGGGACTGTCATACGGATCAATTTACAGCTGTATGTAGAGTTGCAGCTTGGAAAGAGAGTGTTTTAGAAAGCTTTGATAAATCTGTTGTGGATTTTTATAAGTATCTGAAAACTAAACAAGCATGAATGTCTAATGTCTGCCAGAGTGCTTTGTTCAGATTTGATGCCATATTATAATGCACGCTGCATTCAGGCAGCTAGAATGTCTGTGCAAGCTCCACTGTCGCAAACCAAGGTTATAGTTAACTAAAATTAAACTAAAAACTAAAACTAAATAAGAACAATTAGAACTAAAACTAACACTGAAACTAAGAATTTTTAAACAATGCAAAACTAAACTGAACAAGCAAACCCACTCTGGAAACTGAGTGAAACTAAAATGAATCAAAAACAAAAACTGAAAAAGAAATAAAAGTAAAAACTAATTAGAAAATACAAAACTTTAATAACTCTGTCATGAACATGCCTTTCGGTCCTGTGTGTTGCATGTTGCATCACTGTCCCTGACCACTTCCCACTGCAAACTGGGAAGACAAAGTTAGCAGAGCATAAATCACCTTCCAGGAGAGCATTTTGTGCAGAATCAGATTTATTTCACGCCTTAGCTTGTCTGCAGCTTCGGTGTAAAGCAAATACAGCTGCTACTGTACATGAATGGCTATCTGTGTTGCAGACTTCCGGTGGGTTCAGGGTTCGTGTTTACGAGCGTCCTGACTTCAGTGGTCAGATGCTGGACAGCACTGAAGACGTGAACAACCTGCCTGACCGCTGGCACCTCCGGGAGGTTCACTCTGCCCAAGTGCAGGATGGCGCCTGGGTCTTCTTTGAGCTTCCCAACTACCGTGGACGCCAGTACCTGCTGGAGAGAGGAGAGTACCGCCGCTTCAATGAGTGGGCCGCCATGAACCCCAATGTGGGGTCTTTCCGTCGTGTCCACGACATTTAGACCGTTTCTCTCATGTTTCACAGCCTGTTCTTTGCACATTTAATAAAAAAGGATTGTGCCGAGTATGTTTATCCCTTCATGTTCTGTTAATGTTCATCAGAAACAGAAACTGTCTGAGCCAATACAAAAAATAAACACTAAACTTAAAGGACATATGTAATGATTAGATATAACTTACTGTATATGCAATAAAACAGTCTAGGGTCTGCACGGAACCTTGTGGAACCCCACAAAACCCTTCAATAAATCAAATACAACATTATTTATTTGTATATACTGATATCTATGCATTCATTGTCGAACATTTGTGAGCTATAATATAAGATGTTTTTGAAAAAGTTAGGGGCGAGGGCGAAACACAAACTGTGGGAGAGAGAAGACACAAGTTGATGACATGCATGAGTGGCATATAAATACATGAGGAGGGAAACGAGGTGAGAGGAGAAGAAATGCTCATTGCATCATGGGAGGTCCCACAGCCGACTGAGCCTATGGCAGCATAAGTATGGGATGGTTCAGGGTCAAGTGACTCAGACCTAATTGGAAAATTTATCAAAAACAAAAAGTTTGAAGCCTACTGTTGAATATAGAAAGGATGTTTGTCTCCCAAATCCAAACTGGGCGCTGGTTTTTTGAATCTGAGGAGAAGGATTTAAAATTCAATTCTGCAGGCTAATATTGCACAGAGGAAAGAAGGCAGCTCTACATATTTGTTTAATGAGAGCATTAAAGGACATGCTATCCTGGCAAAAAACAAAAATGACTCCACGATTCCTCACAGTGTTGCTCGAGGTAATGCCATCCAGAGTAAGTATCGAATCAAACACCTTGTTTCTGAGGTTGAATTACCTCAGTTTTGTCTGAATTTGGGGAGAATATGACAGGGCATCTGGCCCCCTTTATGTCTTTAAGACAACTGGTTTGTATCATCGGGCTTCATAGATAATATAGCTGGGCATCATGTGCGTGTTCAAGCATATGGCTGTCTCCCTCTGAGCTGGAGGTCTCTTCCTGTCATTAGGGAGTTCTTTCTTTTCACTGTTGCCAAGAGCGTACTGATAGGGACCGTCTGATTGTTGGGGTTTTCTCTTTAATACTAGGGCATATAGAGTCTTTACCTTAAAATAGAAAGTGCCCTGAGGTGACTGTTGTTGTGAACTGACACTATATAAATCAAACTGAACTGAATTCAATCCTGACTAAGGGAAGCATGTATAATATAAAGAATATTGGTCCCAGCACAGGCCTTTTAAACTCTGTGAGTAATATTTGGGTGAAAGGAGTATTCCTCATTTACATGCACAAATCTATTTGATCTATTTAATTACTCCAAGCATTTGGGATTACAGTGCTGCAGAAATACAAAAAAGATTACAAAATCAAGAGGAAATTTTGAACTCGACTGCATTTTCTTGTCTGGCCGTATTTGGATGTTTATAGTAATGATTATGATACAATTGTCTTACAAGCGAAAGGTCCCTAGATCGATTCCAGGTGGGGACACAAGCCCCTCTCACCATGGAGGGTTGGGTCAGGAAGGGCGTATAAACCTCTGCCAAATTACCAGTGCTTAATCCGCCCCCCTTGGGAGAATATAAGGGAGCAGCCAAAGGTATATTTTTATAGTAATGTTATCATTGCTATAATATAACCAATAAAAACACATTCTTGTTGTGTTTGAGATAATGTCTGAGGAGGATAAATTATAATTACTGTTAGTTAATTAGATATTTATTAAGCAGCTGACAGCAACAATAGCTTCTCAGCAGTAAGAATGTGTACACAGAGAAACAGCAGTTTTTATTACTGTACCTCTTCTACTGTCCAGGTGCACATACCTGTGCTGCTCACTACTGTCCAGTGAACTAAATGCTTTCAAGCTTTTAGCCTCTTTCAGATGTTAAAGGGTTAATACAGCCAGGGTTGGCTCAGCATTAGTTATAGAGCACCTATAGAGCACCACAGAGAAAAACAGTATGGAAAGGAGGTAATAATATGAACGATAATGATGACAAAGGAACCGTGTGGTCACACGTTGCTTAAGTGGAAATGGTCAGTGTTTTACAGTACGCCTGTATCCCACTCTGCTGTGTCCTAATGTCAGTGCAGGCAGTGCTGCAGTGGCACTGAGCTGACAGGAGCTCAACAGGGAGGTCACAGGGCTCACCTAAACCTGTGGACAAAGAGGAGCAGCCTGCTGATGACACAGTAGGATTTTCCAGTAAGAGCCCGGAGCATGCCAGCTGCTGTTAGTGCTGACGCTCAGCACGCTGGAACAACACTGTGACCCCAGCAACACAAAGGGAGTCCAGCCAGCATGTTCTCCCAGCTGGGGTTATTCACCTCTAAAGCCTCTTTGTTTACCACAACCCCTCATACCCTGACTGGGTTGCTGAGGGAGAGAGAGAGAGAGAAACAGCCAGCTACACACCACAATGAGCCAGTGTGCACCCCCTTGTGGATGATGTATGAAGCAGCAGATTGGGTCTATTTTTCTGGTTCATGGCGTGGATCATTATAGCAAATTTTTTGGCATCCATTTCTGGTAAAGGCACCTGTCCCATCTCCATAAAGCACTGGTTCATCAAAAATGAAAAAAGCATCCAAGTTGTACCTTCTGCTGCTCTCTTGTGTTCTACCCAAGGGATCCCTACAGCAGATTAGTCTCACTGGTAATTTGGCAGAGGTTTTACACCAGATGCCCTTCCTGACACAACCCTCCATGGTGAGGGGGGCTTGTGTTCCCACCTGGAATCAAACCAGGCACCTTTTGCTACTTTATGGACACACAATATTGTGCCCAGTTTCTTTTTCATATAAAAACCATATTTATTCACCTTAGTTTCACTTAATATTTTTCACCTGGGTGTCCACTGATGGGGTCTGCCCCTCAGTTTGAGAACCACTGCCTTAAAGACAGGGTGGCCCCAGTGTTTCAGTAAAGTAGCCAACACTGATCCTAGAAATCAAACCCACCACCACTTATTTAAACTTTAATCATTATGGTTAGCATAGTTTTTATTTTTATGTAAAGAAATGATGCCGAAATTTTACATCTGCAAGAGGATAAAAGCATGTTTCCAAAAATAACGTTAGGAATAAAGATAGACTGTATATAAAAGATGGATGTTAATATTCAATTTTGAAGCTGATTATAGCAGCCATGTTGGCTTTTTGAAGCCAAAAGTGACAATATTTGAATAAGAGGGTGTGAAGTGCAAAGTAATTAACTACAACACCAGCAACCTCAGTTAGCAAGGTACAGCCAGAGATTACATGGGTGTGATTATACAGTCAGCTACATGCTATTTTGTATAGTGTAAATAGATTAATAAAATAATTTCTTCTACTGAAAAACTTCGGAGCCTTCGTTTTCTAAATCAGGGGGTATCAAACTCATTTTACATCATGGTCACATATAGTCCAGTTTCATCTGAAGTGGGTCTGACCAGTAAAACCAGGCCAGATGTTTTCATGGTTTTCTGTGGTGATATCGGGGGAAATCTGCAGAGTGTTCTTGTTTGTTACATTACTCCATGTGGGCCTGCTAACAAACCTGTCCAAAAAAACCACCTCCAAATTGATCCCTGTACTTTCAGTGTGAAGAAGAACTACACAGAAAAACAAGGGCAACTTTAACGCTAACGATAAAAGTGTATGAATGAGTAGGAGATATTTTATCTGATTTTCAGGACCTGGACCACACCTCATACGCTCCCCTTCCAGCAGAATGTTTCCGCTTACCTTTCTGACCTACATACCCATTTTGTTCTCATTTCTGTGCCCCACCCTCCTGCCACATTTTCAGTTTCTCACCCCTCTCTTTGGTACCAAGGAGATCTGCCTGACCCAGGAGCTGCCCTGTGTCCTCACTGAAGCCACATTTTACTGTTCTTTCTACTGTTCTCTAAACTCTCATCAGAATCTAGGTTGTGGTCCAGGTAGTGGATGAATAAATAGCTACAGAAATATAAAAAAAATAAATGTGTGAATTAAACAGAAATGAATAAGTGGATGTATAAACAAATAAGTAAAATGTGGACTGAAAGAAATCTACAAATGAATTACAAATAAAACATGGATTAAACATACAATGAAACGCTTTCATAAAATAATATGCATGGATTAAATAAACAAATGAAAAAAAGACAGAATTCATATACAAATATACCAGTAAAAGAAGATTAATATAAATGTGCAAATTAAGGAATAAATAAATAAATTACATTTGAAAAATGTACACAGAGATATGAACAGAAAAACAAAGAAATGTTATTGTTTTCTTTATTTATGATAAGATTTTTTAATCTCTTTATTAGCAAAATACTTACAGAAAAGAATGTGCAGAAGATAAGAAAGATCGTCCAGAAGCGATCCTGGATGGGTTCCCCTCTTAAAACATCAAACTAGCTGCAAAGAATGTAAAACATAGCAGAGATGAGCAGAGACTTGATGAGCAGAAAACACTGATACTGACTGTGGTATAAAAACCAGAGCAATTTCATCACCAGGAACACAGGAGGACAGAATGAATTTACTGAAAATGTTTACCATCTTACAACTGTAATAAAAAAAAAAAAACAGTGGTGTAAATTTGCCCCAATGTGCAATTGTCCATTACCCCAGGCCTTCACAGTTCAGCACAGGATAAGATCAAGACTCTGGTTGAAGATTCTGGTCAGGGTGGAGGTTTTCTGAAACTTTCCTTATTTGCCAGGACGTCTTCCCTGACCACCCCATTTCCTCCAGCTTTGGTATTTATAACTTGTGTGGATATGATTGGTCTCGGGAGCTGAGAGGATTCTTGCTAATCTAGGGGAAAGAATGTGCTTTCTGACTGCAGGAGTTACCTTGTATGGCAACAATGAAAAGATGGGAGACAAGGAAGGAGAGAAGAGACAGAGCAGACAGAAAGAAAGCCATACCCATGAAACAGGGTCAACAACAGCAGCGAGAAAGCTCATTTTAAAACTGACCACAACTGCTCAGACAGCTGATGCTAAAGCTAGGAAAGCGCAAGGACAACGGCGTCCATTCCTGACAGTACAATGGACTATAATATCAGAGATGTTCCAAAAATGTTTCTCAGCAATACTTCTAATAGGTTGTTTAAAAAGTGATGATTGCTGATGCAGTGCAGGCAGCTGCTGGAAGGCTGTCATACAGTGACACCCCAAAGCTGATTCAGGATACATACAGTACGTGGGCAAAAGTACACATTACACCTACATATAACTCTTCTGGGAAGGCTTCGTACGAGATTTTGGAGTGTCTGTGGGAATTTTTACCATGATTTCTATGAAGAGAAGAACCCAAGGACAGATCGCAGATAAAAGGAGCCATTTAAGAAGGTTTAATCACACCAAAATAGACCTTCTGTCAGGATGAGTGGTTCTCACAGTTCTTTATATTGAGCGGGGAGACAAGTAAGTAATGCAATAAGTCTTTTTCAACAGTGCATTCCAAGCAGCAGGCAGGTAGGTAAGCACAGAGTCAATGGTTTGCATCAATTATACCCAATCCACCAGGGAATTCCAGGGAGGAAGGACAAGAGGAGCCAATGAGTGGAGGAAACAGAGTGCAGACATGCAGACTAAGAAGACCTAATTGATGTTACTGCTTGAGGTAAGCTAACGATCTGGCGAAGGCAGAGAGGAGCAACAGGTGCTTAATGGCTGCAGGGGAGGATGAGGTTGATGAGGAGCAGGGGTGTGCATGCTGAAGCTGAAAATGATGCTTCTCCAACGGGAACCAATTATGAGCAAGATCAGGATGGTGAGGGGAGGGGTAGGCCTGACAGTGAATTGCCAATTCATCCGGAAGAGCACTTGTCATCTTAACCACTGATGTTGGCTTGCAATCTCTGTCCTAGTTAATCCCAAAGGTGTTGGATGGGCTTGAGGTCAGGGCTCTGTGTGGGCCAACTAATTTGTTCCACAACAAACTCATCCAACGATGCCTTCATGATCCTCTCCTTGTTCACTGGGGCACGGTCCTGCTGGAACGGAACAGGCCTTCCCCAAACTGTTCCCACAAAATTATAAGTGTCCAAAAATGTATTGGTAAGCTGAAGCATTAAGATTTCCCTTCACTTGAAGTAAGGGTGCCCAAACCAACTCCAGAAAAATAACCACATAGCATTATCCCTTCTCCACCAAGCTTTAGAGCTGGCACAGTGCTGTCAGGCAGGTAACGTTCTCTAAGCATTCGCCAAACCCTGACGTGTCCATCAGATCGCTAAATGGAAAAGCGGGAATTGCCACTTCACAGAACATACTCCCACTGCTCCACTGGCAGAGCGCTTTACACCACTCCATCTGACACTTGCCGTTTTGCTTAGTGATGCAAGGCTTGCATGTACAGTAGCTGCTCGGCCATGGAAACCCATGCCTTGAAATTCCTGGCACATAGATTTTGTGCCAGAAGAGGTTTGAAACTCCGCTGTTATTGAGTCAGCAGAGGGTTGCTGACTTTTGCGCACTTTGCGCCTCAGCACTTGTCGACCCCGATCTGTAAGTATATTGTACATGGTCAGCCACTTTGTGGCTGAGTTTCTGTGGCTCCTAAATGCTTCTACTTTGCAATAACACCACCTACAGTTGATTGGGATAGGGGAGAAGAAATTGTACACACTTGGTGCAAAGGTGGCAACTACAGTACCACGCTGAAATTCAGTGAGCTCTTTAGAGCGACCCATTCTTTCACGAATGTTTGTAAAGACAGACTGCAGGCTAGGTGCTGGGTTTTATAGACCAAATAGAATTAAGTATTATAAAATGATGGGATGGTTCAACATCTCACTGACAACCTGTCCAGTGTGTACCTCACCAATGAGAAAAGCCAACTTGCTTTGATGTCACCCACTCTCTACAGAGGTGGTGGGAAGGGCAGTTGGCATGGTCACTGGGGTCCTTATGTAGCTCCAAAGTCATGTGCTGAATTCGCATAATCGACAAAAAAGCAGAATAACTTATTTATTATTTGAAGTTGCAGGGTTTTGTTTTAATTGTATTTTTAACATTTGAAACTTTCTAAATCAATTCACTCTCAAACTCTATTCAGATCCTTGTTCCTGTGGTAGAAGCATAGCTTTACAAGGCCATATGTGAGGGGTAACTATGTGTATGACACACTAAGTAAAGCTGAAAATACTCCCCTGAGTCTGAAAATGAAGCAGCTATGAGTTATTTTCCCACAACCCTCTGCTTTTTCTATGTTGAAATTCATGCCTTGAAAAAGCAATAGGGCATAGTAAGAATAATAATAAGCAAAGCAATAAGAAATAAAAACACAAAAAGCAAAATAGTAGGCCAATGAAACAGCAGGGTAAGATAAAGTAAAAATCACAAGCTTGAGCTGTGGGCTGACAAGATATATTTGCTTTCGGTCTCTTGTCACCCTCTTGTCCTCTGAGATACCCACTGCTGAGAGGTCGTGTCTCTGTGATGTGGCTCAAGGCCAGTGACACCCTCGGTCAGCCAATATCCTCACAGCCTCCATCACACACCTGCCACTGAAACAAACACATGCACCTTTGTTTAGCACCCTTCCAGCGTGCACCTGGCACTCATGCAGACCTGCTGGGACCTTAATTTGGACTTAGGCTCTATGCAGGATCAGGCATCTCACCATATCTGACCAAAAATGATCCAGATTTGATCTGCTTCCAAAATTTCATTTAGCATCATTCGTATTCCTACTGTTCAATAGCAGAAGAACATTATTCAGTTATAATGCAATCCGATTGGTTAAATGAGAGTAAGAATTTACAGTACTTTGGAAATAATGAAAAATTACAAAAAAATTAATAAAACTGAACATAATGTGAGTTATGTATACATATTTTACTTAAATTTTCCAAGTATATTATACTTCATATTCACTCCTTTAGGTACACCTGTTCAATTGCTTATTAAAGCAAACAAATAATCAGGCAATCACATGGTAGCAGTTTAAGGCATTAGCCAGCCTGACCTGCTGAAGTTCAAGGTGGGCATCAGAATAAGGAGGAAAGCTGATGTAAATTATTTTGAAAATGGCACAGTTGTTGGTGCCAGGCAGACTGGTTTAAGTATTTCAGAAACTGCTGATCTATTGTATTAGTTCTGTGGTGGTGTGATGGTGTGATGGTGTGGAGATATTTGCTTGGCACAGTTTGGTCCTCTTAGTACCAAATGAGCATCATTTAACTGCCACGGCCTCCCTGAGTTGCTGGCCATACCCGTCCCTTTCTGACCACAGTAAACCCATCTTCTAATAGCTGCTTCTAGCAGGATAACGCACCATGTCACAAAGACCTAATCGTCTCAAACTGGTTCCTTGAACATGACAGTGAGTTCACTGTACTTAACTGGCCTCAGCAGTCCCTATATCTCAATCAATTAAAGTACCTTTGGAACGTGGTGGCAGGGGAGATGGCTGGGCAGTCAATAAATATGCAGCAAATGTGTGATGCTGTCATGTCAATATGGACCAAAATCTCTGAGGACCTTTTTGAATCCGTGGCACATCTATGCCCCGCAAAATTAAGACAGTTCTGAAGCTAAAAGGGGTAGGAAGGTAAACCAAACAAAGTAGCAGCACATGTATTTTTTTTTTTTAATTTGACACTGTCATCCTAACAAATATAAATTCATGAAGTTGACGGATTCAGACAGTGGCAAAATGTTGTGTTGGTTTTGTGGGGAATATCTGGTGGATGTTTTTCTGCTCAATCAGTCCACAAATGCAGGAAGCCACAAGATGGCAGAGTTGCACACAGAGTATTAAACTAGGGTAAGGCTGAGTTTATACAACCAAAAAAGCCTCTAAAGGTGATTGATGTGCCCCATTAAAACAGCAACAGTTTTAAAAAAAAAAAACAGCCTCCATTGTGTTCTTTTTCCCTTTCAGGTCATTTTTCAAAGACAAGTATAAAAAATGATTCTGGTGTTTAGGTTGAATGAATTCCATCACCAGGATGGGGGGCTAATAAGAGAAAATAAGAGGGGTAATTATATCAGCTGTATGTAAAACATGAGAGCTAAGATGTATGTAAGACATAGTAATATTAAGCAGATCAGTCAATACACGATTCACTCATGCTTTCACCACATCCACAAGGTATGAATATGGATCTTTGCAGCCTTGTGTAACCTATTTTTGTATTAGTACCTCTTGTGCTTTCATCTGTGCACACACACCTTTTTTGTTAAAGGTTTACCAGGGAGCCTGATGTGACGTCAAGCTGGGGAGAAGGAAAAAGAAACAGTATTGCCATGGAAACCCATCTCCCTCAGTTTCTCTATGATCTCTGATCTATCCTGGATCTGAGAACATGAAGGCTGTAGTATTACTGCACAGACGTGCACAAAAGAAACACATCTTTGCGGAAAGCAGGGCAACCCTTTTAGGCAACCACATGAATGCAGGAAGGACGGCTGCGCAGGAGAGATTTTAAAATGTTTTTGGACAGCTGCTCTGTCGCTGACTTTGTGTTTATCTTCAATGACAGACTGCTACATAACTAGCTTTTTATTGCCCATTTAAAGTGTAACTGTCCATTTAGTCCCATTTATAGATGCACAACCTCTTGAACTCCAAGGAACTGCCAACATTTTTAAGGATGGTTTGGGAGTACTGTATGCTGAAGCGATTCCTCTGTGTTTACCCACACACCAGTACAGAGGGTAAAGAGACACTTACACAGTCTGAGCGAGACACGGTCTCATACTGGGTCACACCATGGCTGTTGAACGTTGATACTTGTGCTGGTGATTTGCTGTGAGCTCATATGAATCAGTGACTGATATCGGTTGCTTAGTTGGCACACACTCAGTGTGTGATTAAAGGGTCATTAGTCTTATTCGCTATTTAAAGTTGTGCAACTCTAGTGCTGAGCAATGCAATTAGCTTTGCAGAAGAAAGATGCCCTTTTGTTGTTTGGATGTGTCACCATTAAAGCATCTAAGAAATGTTCACCAAGTGAGGAAGAAACACAATTCTTATCCAACATGAGTTTCAGCCTGAGCCGGACATCAGAAAACCTGAGCCTGGAGACCAGTGTGTGAATATGTTTTCAAAGGTCCTCTTTGGACATGTTGACGATTCTGTGACTGGAGTCATAGTAAGAGAGATAATCTATCTTTCAAACATTTTCTAAAGTTTCTCAAACAAACAAACAAGCATAAGGTGTGGATTAAACTGTGTGTAAGCTGTAACGCCAGCATGTCTGATACCTGAAGAGGCAGCTCCTACACAGTCTAAGCTAACAACATGTGTTTGTGGAGTTTAACATGATGTTAAAAAAGGAGTGGGACATCCACTCACGCACTGTATAATCTATACGGACCAAAGTATTAGGTCATACCTCGCAATCACTGATTTCAGGTGCTTCATTCAGTCCCATTGCCACAGGTGTACAAAATCAAGCAGCTGGCCATCTGTTTTTATAAATCTTGATGAAAGAAATGGTCATTCCAAAGAGCTCAGTGAAGGTTCCTCAATAGGACGCCACCATTACAACAAAGTCGGGTCATGAAATGTCTTCCCTCTTACAATGGACTGTAACCAGAATCAGAGTCACCAGCACGTCAGGAGCTTCATGGCACAGGTTCCAGTGGCCAAACAGCTGCATACATCACCAAGAGCAAGCATTGGATGGAAATCGCTGGTCAGTGGAAACATGCTCTGTGGAGCACAAATCACGGTTCTCTAAAGGGTGGACGAATCCATATTGATGCCTATGGATTTAGAATGGGACATCGTAAAAGCTCCTGTAGGTGTAGGTGGCCCAATACTTTTGTCCATATAGGGTGCCTGCTAGGCCTGGATTCGCCATAGGCTCAGGTTTAACATAATTCTGGGTTCTTCGCATAAGCTTTGCATCAGCATGCTGTCTTTGCCAATGTTTGTAAGGCGCTGAGTTCACGTTAGCAGCAGTGAGTATTTTTTTCTGGTAACAGTTTTGTTTGCACATTTTTGTCGTTTTGTGCAATAAAAATAACTCATATTTTACAATAATAGTAATGAAGGCCATCGTGACGCTTTGTAACCAGACAACAGAACAGGATGCTCAGCACTCAAGGCAAACTTCCATTTAGTTTGTTCTTGGGTTGAATGTGGTGAAGCTGCCCTCTTTATTTTTGGATCAGGCTGTCACAGCCTCATCTGGCTCAAACCTACAGTTTAAATCTCCAGGGGGGGCTCCTGTGTTGTTTCCAGCCCGTGGTGCACATGTTGTCCTCTTCAGTGTTGGATTAATTGCTGCATGAGCCTCTGTGCTTGGCTGAAATGTTCACAATTTCATCTGCAGGAAACAGAAGTATGTAGAGATCTCTTGTGTAACTCAAGAGCAGCATAAACGCATTCTCACCTATAGATTTGCAAAACGTACGGAAGGTTTCTGTAGCCCTAAAGTAGGTTTACTGGTCCTAATTGATTAGGAGATCAGCAGGAAGCTAACCCCACCGTGATGTGTGTACAGACTCACTCACTGTTTGCCTGTAGTGTTAAAAGTGGACGCCCTGTAGTGTAACAGGCCCTGTGATAAAGATGGCTGCCTCTTTAAATTATGACTGCATGTGCCCCTCCTGTTGGCTAAGACCAGGAAACTGAAGCTCACCGAAAGTGGACAATAGAAATTTGGAAACTTGTTACCTGGTGGAAGGCGTTTTGATTTCTGCTGTGACGTTCAGCTGGTAGGGTCAAAATTTGACGTAAACAACATGAAATGGGTCCATCCTGACTTCTATGAACAGTTTAGGATGGTGGTTGTGCGTGGGTTATTTTCTTACACTTTGGTCCCCTGAACACCACCTGAGCATTGTTTAAACACCACGGGCTACCTGAGTATTTTTGCTGACCATGTCCGTTCCGTTGTGACCACAGTGTACCCATCTTCTGATGGCTGCTTCTGACAGGATAACATACTCTGTCACAAAGCTTGAATCATTTCTAACCGGTGTCTTGAGCATGACAGTCAAACGTCCTTCTCAGTTACCAGATCTCTATCCAACAGAACACCTTTGGGATGTGGCGGAACAGGAGATTCTCATCATGGATGTGCAGCTGATAAACCTGCAGCAACTGTGTAATGCTATGACGTGAATACGGACCAGCAATGTTTCCAGCACCTCGTTAAATCTATGCCATACAGACTTAAGACAGTTCTGAGGTACAAGGGGGCCAACTTGGTGCTAGCAGTCTGTATCTAATGAAATGGTTGGTGAGGGTGCATGTCAGGCATAAGCTGGCGCTATAGGTTTGCTTGCATAATGTCAGATTTGGCCCGAAAGCAGATTGCGCTTGTGAATGCACCTCTAAGCTTTGACTTATCAAGGTGATTGCAGACCTGACATGGTGCTGACGTTCCCTCAGCTTGTTGAAGCAAGAAACTCACAGATGGCTTTAATTGTACAGCCGCTGGATGGTGCATGCTTGCCAAACCAAACACTGGTTTATGACTGTGGAGGGGAGGGTGAGGAGAACTGCAGTAAGTTCGTAGCCATGTATGCACACACACACACACACACACGCACACAGACCTTGGCTGACGCTGCCTGTCTCTGGCTCTCTGAGTGTTTACAGTGCCGTACGAGGGGGATCCTGGGAGGCAGCTATTTTTAGCTCTGGTTTCATCATTCTTCTCTCTCTGCTCTGTGTGCAGCTGCAGAATGGTGCTGCATTCTAATGAAGAGATGAGCGAATGGCAGTACGACACCTTCTGTTTGCTTTGCACTTGCAGGGAAAAGGCACCACAACTCGAAAGTCGAAAATGCTGATTTCAAATCTGCATGAATGCATTTGGTAACATAGCAGGGCATCATACATTTATCCAGTGGGATTTTTGTTTGCTTCATTATTTATAAGCAAAGCAGGAATGTGAAATGGACTGCTATGTGGAGAAAATGTCACATTTTCATGAGCTGCAAGCTGTAGCTATAGCTGGGAATGGTAACCTGCTGTACCCTGCACTCATGAAGCCTGCTACTGTTTCCTCCCTGGGTTGCCATAACAGACTCACCTCCTTCACTTTTTAAACTGCACAAGCCTGACACCTCACACACACTCCTGCTCTCACCCTTTAACATGTGATACAAATGAGACGAAAAGAAAATAATCACAATGCCAGAGTCACAGTGAAGTACCATTTCATATTTGGTGTATACCAGAGATGTAGCTTTGCAAATGCAAGACTGTAGATACTGTTGAGGACATCACGGCCATGTCGCTTCATCTGTATTACCAGCAGGTTTTACATTAGCAATGGATCAGCTGGAGTACATAGAATGTGTTAGTCCAGTAACAAACTAGAAAAGCATTCAGAGAGCACAGACAAGCGTGATCCAAGGCATGATCATCAAAGGCATCAACATCAAAGGCATGATCATCATAGTGCCTTTGATGATCACGAATGCATACAGATATCTGACTTCTGATATCACTATTATTTCAATAGTTGATTCCAGGATTTTTTGTTCGGCATGATCCCATCACCCAATTCTTCCCAAAATGTAACCACCTGTTCCTTTTATGAGGCCGAATCCATAAAATTTTTTTCAGCCAAATCTGTTTATAACTTTTTGAGTTATTTTGCACACAGACAGACAGACAAACCAGTGCAGGCAAAAACAATACCTCCTCGGCGGAGGTAAAAATCCTGAAAGCACAGCTTCCCCCAATTTATGGAGCTTTA
The DNA here is from genome assembly GCA_015106775.1 of Etroplus canarensis. NCBI lineage: Eukaryota > Metazoa > Chordata > Actinopteri > Cichliformes > Cichlidae > Etroplus > Etroplus canarensis. The sequence goes on from VUQH01032223.1 coordinate 27,297, forward strand.
ACCCATGTGAACCCGGGTCTATTTTTCCCTTAGGGGCTCAAGCATACAGCTTTATAAGAAAGATTGTAGAACATTTAAAATGTTTGTTACATGTGTGTCACCATGGGTTCTTATGGGTTAAGAGAGAAATCCAAACGGACATTTATACATTAATACCTGTGGATTCAGAATGGGATGTCATAAAAGCTCCTACATGTCCAGTGCTTTTGCCTGAACCTGAACCATTTGCTATATTGTTTTATCATGTCTAAACATGTTCAAGTAACTCTGCTGGCCATAAGTAAATACTGTGAAGTTAAATAACACAAAAGAAATGATTATCTTCATAATCTCTCGTGGTTTTCACCCAAGCTGTCTGCATTTCTTATGATGATGCAAATGCAGGAAAAAGAACATGAAATACGCGAAACACCTGAGGTGAAGGAAAGACCGCTGGTGCTGGCATCCACAGTCAAAGCATTGCCTTTAACAATGACAATCTGAAGTCTTAAAAAATGCAGACAGGCACTCTGTAGACCTGTTTATCTGCTTTGAAATCTAATATTGGAGTAAATGGGGAATGACTCGCTTCTGGAGTCTACCTCAAGTGGCCATTAGAGAAACTGCAGTTCTTGGCACTTAGACACTGAATACATTTTTCAGCTCTGTTCCCTTTTGGTCAAATTAGGCACCTGACTCAGTTCTCAAATGAAACGCTTTAAGGTACAAATGCAGCTTTGTTTTTGTACTGTTATGGAAATGCAGTTATAAGTTATTTAACCAATAACATTCACACAGTGCCATGGCACTGTGCCACATGCATAATAATGTAGGGATATAAAAAAAAAGATTTTTTACAGTAACATGAATTAGCTATTAGAGTCATCCACAACTTTTTGGGCCATTTTGGTGCATGATCATCATTTTAAGCAATAGCAGAGACTGTTTTAAGTAAAAAAGTTTCAAAGTTGTGCCTTACCTGCTGAAGAGGACCTGACTAGAAAGAGCAAACCAAATGATTTTTCATGTTGCTGTGTGTACATCTGTTTAGCCACACGAGCCCCATGCTTTCATATTCCGAATGCATCTTTCAACTGGACTTTAAGATGGTTGTGTGGTGTGAAAAATGACATATTAGCACAACCTCATACATTCATAAATGTATATAAAATAAATGGAAAAAGTAAACAGTAGAACAACTGGTTGGTAAACTTGATATAAACTTAATAAAGAGAACAATATTCCAATAAAAATAATCAAATTAGAGTAATAATGTCTTGGCGGTTGGTAGCATTGCAGAAGTCAGGACTCCTGACCTCAGTATTTCTAAAATCCTGGCTGTGGTCCTGTCCAAATGGAAGATCCTGAGACCAAGATGTGGGACAATCCTCAGGAAATGAGGTTTGAACCAGGAGACCTTAGCAGCCCCATCAAGCCTTCCGGTTCACTGTGTATATTTTTGGAAATGAGCTTTCTGCAGCATTCTCTTTGAAGAGAAATTGTCATGGAGACCAAACACCAAAACAAGCTCGTAATGGAATCAGAGTTTCCCAAAGCGTGGTCTATTGATAGCCTGCTTGGAAAACGGACATATGTGGGATGAACTGGTATGTTTTCCTTTCTTCAACCTTTCATCTCAGACCTCTGGTTCCCTCATGATTTTACGTAACTTCATTGGTCTGCACTTCTCTTAATGCCACCAGACTACCGCATGGTAGTTACCGCATCTATTCATGGAAATATAAACCAAATTTAGCTCCAAAGCGGAACAGTGTGATTCGTTTCGAGAGCTTGCTTGCATCACATTAACAGAGATCATAGTGGGAGCATTTTGGGCTGATGAGGCACTAGATGAGGGAAATGGGATATGGAAGACCCTGGACCTGCAGTCAAAGCTGAAAAGAAACAATCTCTGATGAAACCTGAAGAGTTTTCATCTTGTAAGAGAAAGTCAGGGTTCCTTTTTTATGCTTGGATCTCTCTGGATGCCTGGGTTCAGCACATGTGCCTCTTACTAATGCAGGATGACTCCATGTTTTTATAGGTTTCTTCCAGCCATTCAGGTTAGGTTTGCAGCGTGCACAGCCAGCCTACACAAAGCAATCAAGACTGACCTTCCTTCCACACAATCACAGATTCAGAAACATGCTGCTTACCTGTCAGCTTAATGATCAATGCCTATTTTAGTGGTGGAATGTAGGTAAGTAAAATTTACTGAGGCATCCCTCTTTATTTACACAGCCCAATAACGCAAGTTACAAATTTAGTTCAGTCTTTAGAGCATATGACTGTCTCTATCCTTAGACCTACGGGGACATATTTACTAACCGTCCACAGCAGTAAAAAACACTGTTCTGCAATTTAAAAAAATGCTTTTGACATTTCTAAGCAGTCACAGTGACAGAGGGGAGGAAAATGTTTAAATAACTCTGTTATAAACATGTCACCAGTGTATGATTGCAGTGTATGATGATGAAAGCAGAGAAAATATATTCTTTTCTTTTCAATTTTCTTTTCTATTGTGACCAGTAATCAGTCTGTAATTAATTTATAATTAAAAATTAACAAATGCCATTTTCCTGGTGACAAAGTCAGTTTAAAAAAATATAAGTATATAATTTCTCTACCTTAAAGCCATAAACAGGACAATAAATTAATTAAAATTAATACAAAATTGGCTTCCGGTTCCGGTCTAAGAGGGGATGGCATCTTAGTATGTGAGCTCCCGACTGAAGTTTATAAAAACTGCCCCAAAGTGAATTAATTAACTAGCTTAGTGCACGTAAAGAGGAAAAAGGGGGCATAAATGACGTCCAAAAAGAACAAAAGAGTTAAAAAGTTAACTCTCGAACGAGTTGAAGACGATAACTCGCAGCTAACAGATGAGGCTAATGCTAGCCCTTCCGGGGCTAGCCGAGGGTACTCTACCTCTCCTAGTGGCGATGGTTTTGGGACTGAAGATGAGGACGATCCGGCAAGTTTGACGCTGATACTGAGAGAACTGAAAGGCATTGGCAAAGAGGTGAAAGAATTTCGAAAAGATACGAAAGAGCAACTGCTGGAAATAAGAAGCGAGCTGGACAAAGCCAACGCGCAGCTCAACGACATGGAAACCAGGGTCGCTGAACACGAAGATAACCTCCAGAACACAGACGAGATTTTGTCCGAGATATTAACAATGCAGGAAAAGCTTCAAACAAAACTGACATCACTGGAGGCCTACTTGAGGAGGGAGTCGCTCAGAATATACGGGGTGCCGGAGGGAGCAGAATTGGGTTCACCATCTATGACCCACTTTGTGGAGAAGCTACTCCAGGAGAATCTCGGCATCCCCTCATCAACAGCGCTACAGATCCAGAGAGCACATAGAGCGTTATCGTCGCCCCCGCCAGATGGCTTTCAACCCAGATCGATCCTGGTAAAATTCCTGTGTTTTACTGTTAAAGAAGAAGTGCTGAGGCTCGCTTGGCAGAAGAAAGGCTTTACGTGGAACTCCAGCAAGATCAACCTCGACCACGATTATCCCCCTGAGATCATGGCTATGAGGAAGGAGTATGCAGAGGCACGAAAGATCCTAAAAGAGAAGAATTTACGGTTCAGGACCCTCTATCC
>VUQH01032226.1:0-10505 GCA_015106775.1 Etroplus canarensis
CCTCCTAACACGCTTTCCCCTTCTCCCCCTCCTTGGTCTTCGGCCAACAGTAGCATAGTTTCCACTGGCACCCTGTTGGCTAACGGCACCGGAGGCGGTCGTTGTTAACCCGGGCCGCGACCGATCCGGTATGGAAGTCGTGTTATGAATCCGCATATTTGATTTGGCAAAGTTTTTACGCCGGATGCCCTTCCTGACGCAACCCTCACCATTTACCCGGGCTTGGGACCGGCACTAGGACTACACTGGCTTGTGGGTCCCTGTGGCTGGTTTAGGAACCTCCCATCTCTTGGAGCAAATTGTATTGGCCAGTGGATTCAAACCCAGGACCTTCTTGCTGTGAGGTAACAGTGCCAACCACTGCACTATGCTGCCCTTTGTGGCAAGTTGTATATCCATAAATTCACATGACCTGAAAGGAAGCCCTATATTTACTCATCATTTTAAGATTGAAATCTAATTTTATTTTGAAACACTAAAATTACTAACAATTATAAAAGGAGTGTGGTTATCTACAATCGCATAAAAATCTCCTTTAATTTGAGTGTATACTGTATGTACACCTTTCTCCATTGTACTTTCTTGTAAGGTTACTATTAAGTATTTGTACATTTGTATGATTTCTGAATGCAAGAAAATTAAAGTGGACAAAAGAGGCAGGATTGAAGGTAAAGCTGTAATTAAATTATTTAATGTTTTAAAATTTCCATGGCATTTATGGGCTTTTTTTTTTCTTTGACATAAGCTAACATAAGTAAATGCTTTTGGGGAGTTTACATGTCCTCCCTCTACCTGAGTGGGTTTTCCATGGAAGCTCTGGCTACCACTGTTATAGTCTCTGTACTCCCTACTTTTCTCTTTGTCCTTTTTTCTTTCTCTACTTTTTCTTTTTCTCTCTCTCTAGTTGCTTCCCTCATCCAGACTTCCCTGATGGGTTGGAGTCACAGAGAGGTGTGGCAGTAGGCAGTGGTTGCTGCATTTGGGCACGTACCTGTTTTCCATTCATTAACTACAATATTTAAGAATTTGCTTTTCTGCTTCACTTTTGCCAGGTTGTTCAGTTTCTCTTGTGGTGTCAGGTCGCTTCTAAGCTTTTGTGTTGCCTCTAAGTTTCGCTTGCTTGTGTTTTGCTCTCGTATGTTCCTTCAGGATCCTCCCAGTGTGTTTTTCTGCTGATCGCTGTCTTGCTGGATCCCTGCCTCTCAGAAATAATTGGATTCTACCTAAGAAATTCTAACACAGTCTGTCACCTTGGAACCAATTGTATCAATTCTTTGAACTCTCAAATTACTTAACCTGCCCACCCACTCTGTGCATACTGTGCTTTTGAAAATGCTTACCTTGTTCAGTTTGTCTCTTGTAAACAAATGTTAAACCTGCTGTCATTGTCTGAGTCTAGGCTTGAGTTCTTCTGTCTGTTTGCAGTCATGACAAGTTCCTACAGTCCAAAGATGTGGATATTAGTTAAAGACCCAGTCACACAGGCCTAGAGGCTGGTGGACTACCCCCTTACAACCTCCATCAGCTGGTAAAGACTGAAACTCAAATTTTGTCACTAGGTGGTTGGCATTGGGGAGCACACAATTTTCCCTAGCGATCGGTGCTTGCCCAGGGGTTGCCAACCAGTCTCTAGGCCTGTGTGACTGGGGGTTTAATTAGTAATTTCAAATTGGCTTAAGATGGATACAAGCGTGAATGGCTGCCTCTGTGGTAGCTTTGTGATAAACTCAGAGCCTTTCCAACATGTATCCCACCTCTCACCCAGTGTCAGCTAGGATAAGGCCCCTTATAACCCATAAGTGGTAAAGAAAATGGATCATTTTTTATAGATTTTATACAAATTGTATTTTTATAGATTTGCTGTGATTTTTTTTTCAGGCAAAATTACCACCCTGGTTCCAGCAATTCACTTGTCAGGAAATTGAAAAGCATCCACTTTTCTTTCTCTAATGTGACAGGAAATGTAAAATGCCATGAGTTTTCAGATAATTTTAACAGACATTTTTAAATTCCTTTAATTTCTTTGTTTTCCTGGGTGGAGAGTACAGTGTTTTCATCCACTGGATGAACAACTTTCCATAACAAAATCTGCACAGGATGCTTAAAAGAAATGTCCAGTTCATTTGCTTCTTTCATGTCTAATGATACGATTGTGGTTTTAGTCTGCTTTTGTGGAGGGGCATAAGTACTGAAATATTTTGTGAATGCTAACTAATAATTTTTTTTTGTTTTTTGTCTGAGTGCACTACCCAACTTAGAGAGTCCAAGAGATGTCATGAACACAAAGAACATTTTCAGATGAGGAGAAAAAATATTAAACCTGACGCCAAGATAGGCTTCCAAGATTATTATCATGTTCATCAAGTTCAACAAAAAAGTAGTCAGCGTGATACTGAAACAGCAGTACTTATGTCTTCTGTGAAGGAAGATGGATCCATAGAACAAGTATTTAATGGTATTGTAAGATGAGATCTTTACAGACACTCATATGTACTTTCAGTTAATCCACTTTTCCCAAGGAGCCTCTTATTCTGAACAGAAGCTGAATGGGAGCTCTGGGAGTGTCCTGAGGTGACATGTCTGGGACCGAGTTGTTGTGGCTTTGGGCTTGTTCCTGCATAAAGTGCAGGTACTCAAGTTGAGTCCAGCATGTTTGGAGGCCAGGTCAATATCTTTTAGTTTTTTTAGATGTGACAGGTGGAGACCACTGCCACTGGTGAGTGCCTTGTGAATGGTCTGCAAATATATTTAGGAGCATGGTGCATGTCAAAACCACATCCACATGAATGCAAGGACCCAAGTTTTTCCAGCAGAACACTGAGTTGTTAGGAAACCATCAATGTTGTACGCTTAGACCATGCGCTTCAAAGTCAACAAGACTACGGTTATATGATGGTTGACACACACCAACCAGTTTTTTAGGTATATGTTGCTACTACTGGGCTTCAACTTCCTTTGCCTTCTAAAGTCCCTCAATTCATTCATCTTTTTATGTTTCAAAATGACAGACATAGGATTCTGAACTGTGATATAGGAGCTAAAGATATCTGACTTTTCACCAATTTCTTTGACACTGCTTTTAGACAGCAAAACAATTGGAAACTTAATACAAATTTACTTAATAAAACAGTTGTACAACAGATAAAATTTGAAATTAAGGCCTTCTTCGACTTTAATGATAATGGGGTAGTGAATCCAAATATATTTTGGGATATGCTGAAAGCAGTCATTAGGGGTAAATTGATATCCCTCAGTACAGCTCTCAAGAAAGCTAAGAAAAATAAACTAAGACAACTAGAGAAGAGTTTTGGAAAATTGGAAAAGCAACACAGTGAAAAACAAGACACTCAAACAATGATTAAAATTAAGAAACCAGTAATCAGAGCATGGAGATTTATAAAGAAGAATTAGAGGAAAAATACAGATTTTAAAAAATCATAAAGTGGGCCCAAAGGCTACAAAGAAGAAAAATTAAAAACAGATCTCACATTCAGTATATAAAATAATACACTCCAAATCAGGTGAAATCCATTGTTATTTAGATGGAATTTATACAGTTTTCTGAGTATATTTTAAAACACTCTACACACAACCAAAACAAGAATGTAAAGAGAATATGAGCTTTTTTATATTGTCTGGATCTTCCTTCAATTGGAAACACCTTGGTGTTCACATTGACAATAAACTGGACTTCACTAAACACACAGAAGCCTTCTACAAGAAGCTTCAGAGCTGTCTCTACTTTTTGAGACAACTCAGGTCCTTCATTATCTGCTGGATGATGCTCAAGATGTTTTTTGAGTCTGTGGTAACCGGTGCCATCCTCTAAGATATGGTGTGCTGGAGCAGCAGACTGAGAGTGGCGGACAACAACAGACTCAACAAACTGATCTGCAAGACCAGTAACATTGCAGGTGTAGCTGGAGTCTCTGACAGTGGTGTCGGAGGAAGATGCTGTCCAAGTTAAGGACAATATTGGACAATCCTTCACACCCTCTTCATGATGTGCTGGAGGCACAGGAGCACGTTCAGCAGCAGACTTATTCCACCAAGATGCACCACAAACCACCACAGGAAATCATTCCTACCTGTGGCCATCAAACTCTATAACTCTTCACTGTGACCCCTTGACGTTTTAATATTGTAAATATTCATATTTTACATATTGTACAGTGTTTAACTTTCGAGTTATTTATTCTACATATGGCAGTTCATACAGACAGATTTATTTATTTATTTTTTATCATACTTCTTACCTCTCATATCGCCTTTCAAATTTATATTTATTTATACATGGCTCAATGTCTGTAACAAAATACAATTTCTTCCCTGGGAATAATAAAGTATTCTGATTCTGAAAAAATAAAAATGAATATTTGGCACCTCCTATTACAGAAAAGGAATTGGATACTGCATTGAATAATTTTAAAAATAATAAAACACCTGGAAGTGATGGCCTTCCAGCAAAATGGTATAAAGTTTTTAAGGAAGAGTTTTCTCTAGTTTTCTTAGTTCTTTTAACTGGATTCTTGAAGGGATGTCAATTCCACCCTCACGGTATGAAGCCATAATTTACGTTATTCCAAAAAAGAGGAAGGACAAAATGCTATGCAGCTCATATAGACCAATTTCAATTTTAAACCAGGATTATAAACTGTATGTGTCTATGATGTCCAGGAGACTTGACTCCTTTATCCCTGACTTAATTGATAGTGACCAAACTCACAGGATAAACAAGCACAAGATAACATTCAATGCTCACTACAAGTAATAAATAATATTAGAAAACCTCAAAAGCTGTTCTGGTCATCTTAGATGCTGAAAAAGCCTTTGACTGTGTTAATTGGAAATATCTGTTTTTGGTTTTAGAGAGATTTTTTCTTTTCAGAAAAGTCTATTAAAATTATTGTAGCCCCTACTGAGAGAATTACGACCGACATATTACTGATAGCATAAAATTGGAAAGAAATACTTGCCAAGGCTGCCCCCTCTAACCAGTACTGTTCACACTGTACATAGAGCCACTGGCGCAAGTAATAAGAAAAGATAGTAATGTACAGGGAGCTACAGTAAATAACAGGGGACATAAAAAAAAGCATTATATGCTGACAATGTTCTTCTGTATATTGGTAATCCAGATCTCTCCCTTCCTAACCTCTTACATCTCTGATATATTTGGCACATGCTCAGGTTATAAGCTAAACATACAAAAACACAATAACTTGTAAATATCATCCCACACTTGAATTTAACCAAAGATTTCCTGTTAATTGGTCTCAAAAAGCAATTCAATACCTTGGTGTTTGGCTGACAACATTGTCCAGATGACCTGTGCAAAAATAACTGTGAAATTATAAACAAGCAAATTGAGGAATATTTTAGTGTCTGGTCAACACCTTTCGCAAACTTAAATGCAAGAATTGACATTGTTAAAATTTCAATTTTGCCAAGACTGTTGTACCTATTTGTCTCTTCCTGTTAAAATCCCAACTAGTTGATTTCATAAATGGGATAAACACATTTCAAGTTTATTTGGAATGAAAGGGAAGGATTGAATACACTACATTAACCATAAGTAAAGAGAGGTGACTGGTCCCTCCCTAGCTTAAGGAACTATTTTCATGCTGCTCAGTTAAAAACACTTACACTTTGGTGTGACAGTGAGTGTGGCCAAAATGGAAGGAGATGATTGATTGGGGATTATAGATTGTTTTTAACTTACCAAGTCTTATAGTGTCATTTACTTTACACATCTGGTTTGATTTCATTAAACAACTAAATCTGTGGGCCCAAATAAAAAATCTCAGGTTTCTTGCATATGATACAGAATTCAAGCCAAATTGCATGGCTTCTAGATTTAGATACTGAATGAATCAATGTATTACTGCCTACTGTGTTATCATGAAGAGAAACACTTTGCAAAACTTTCAGAAATTGATGGAAAAAGAGGCTCAGATTTTTTCAGATATCTTCAGTTAAGGCAATATGTTAGAAAGGAAATTGTGAAGAAAGACGCAACTATGGAATCAAATGTTATTATACAAGCAATAGTAAAGGCATATATGAGTAACTTAAAATCAGTAATCTCAAAAAATTACCAAGAAATACTAAAGAAAAGGGGTTCAACCACAAATTATATTAGGAAGATATGGGGAAAGCATTAAATGAGGAAATATGCCTCCAGCAATGGGAGAATATGTGTCAAACAGCTTCATTCACATATTGCTCTATGTATATTTGCTAGTAAGAATCCTGTACACTTCTTCATTCATTCCTAAATGAAAATAGATTTAAGATCAATAAACAATATATGTTGGAGAGGTTGTGAGGCCACTACCACATTTTCTGGAGTTGCCCCAGAAAACAGTTATCTGGGGAAGGTATTAGGAGAGTTATGCAGCGTATTTTGGGACAACAGATTCCACTGATGTGTCACTCTGCCTGGGTGATCCACTAGAAGGAATGACAGGAAATGATAGATATTTACTGAAAACATTAACTATTGCCTCAAAAAGCAGATCCATCCACAGTAGATAACTGGGACTGAAATCACTAGAAAGATTCATGAGATGAAAAGATTGACTTTTCCTCTGAGGTTAAGAAATTATGCATATGTAGCTAGATAGTCTAAATGGACAAAATATTGGTCAGGCTGAGTAATGTGGCTGGTACCTTTTCCCCTTCCCCACTCTATTTAGAATTGCTTAAAATGTTTTCTAAAGGGTCATTCACCCCATTTACCATTTTTTCACTGAATGTTAAGTATATGGATAATAAGTGTCTGGCAGTGCTGTTGTTATAGTGTTCAGTTTTGTTTATCTTTAAAAAATGACTGAATAAAATCTAAGTGTCAAAAAAAGAAGTCCCTTAATTCTTCATGGCATAGATTCAACAAGGTGCTGGAAAAGTTCCACAGAGATTTCGATCCAAATTGGCATAATAGCATCATACAACTGCTGCTGGATGCACTGCCATGATGTGACTCTCCTTTTCCACCACATCCTAAAGGCACTATTGGATTGAGATCTGGTGACTGTGTTTGGTGTATGGGTACGGCGAATTCACTGTCATGATGAAAGAACCAGTTTGATATTTTTTGACCTTTGTGATATGGCACATGATCCTGCTAGAAGCAGCCATGAGAAGATGCGTACACTGTGGTCATAAAGGAATGACATAATCAGCAAAAATACTCACAGGTAGGATGTGGCATTTAAACAATGCTCAGTGTGTCAAGATAATACCCCCCACATCATTACATGTATCAGCAGCCTGAACTGCTGATACAAGACAGGATAAGTCCATGCTTTCGTAGTGTTTACACCAAATTCTGAACTGTACCATTCAAATGCAGTAGAAATCGAGACTCATCAGATCAGTCAATGTTTTCTGATCTTCTAGTGTCCAATTTTGGTGAGCCTCTGTGTATTGTCTCCTTAGTTTCCTGTTTCTATCTGACAGGAGTGACACCTGGTGTAGTCTTCTGCAGCTGTAGCCCTTCTACTTCAAGGTTTAACAGCAGGTGGCTGTGGCTCAGGAGGTAGAGTGGGTTGACCTCTAGTTGGAAGTTTGGTGGTTCAGTGCCCGGCTCCTCCAGTCTACTCTGATCAGGCATAACCTAATATTGTGTTGGGCACCCTCTTTGCTGCCACATGTGCATCAGCGAGCCTTGGCTGCCCACGACCTTGTTGCTGGCTCACCACTGTTCCTTCCTTGGACCACTTTTGATAGATACTGCCCACTACGGCCTTGGAACACCTCACAAGAGCTGCAGTTTTGGAGATGCTCTGACCCAGTCGTCTAGCCTTCACAATTCGGCCCTTGCCAAACTGGCTCAAATCCTTAAGCTTGCCCATTTTTCCTGCTTCTAACACATCAACTTTGAGGACAAACTGTTTGCTTGTTGCCTAATATATCCCACCCACTAACAGATGTCATGATGAAGAGATATTCAGTGTTATTCACTTCACCTATCAGTGGTCATAATGTTATGTCACTGGAGAAGACACCGAGCCCAAAATTGTTCCAGATGCATCAGTTGGACTTTGAATGTGCACGTAATAGGTAAAATGTGTTTAAAGGCATAGAATAAAGTGCTGTGTGAATGAGGTGAGTGAGGCTTGTTGTAAAAAGTGCTTTGAGTGCTCAGTTAGAGTAGAAAAGCACTACACAAGTACTAGTCCATCTGTTGTGCATTTAGAGATGCTCTTCTTCATACCTTGGCTGGAATGAGTGGTTAATCGAGTTACTGTTGCCTTCATATCAGAAAGTTTTTTTGGACCTTTGATATCAACAAGGGATTTTTGCCCAGAAAACTGGATAGGTTTTTTTGGATCATTTTCTGTAAACCCTAGAGATGGCTGTGTGGGGAAAATCCCAGCTGATCAGCAATTTCTAAAATAATGAGACTAGAACGTCCAGCACCAACAACTATGCCATATTTAAAGTCACTTCAATCGCCTTTCTTCCTCTACATGCCATAATGCATTGAGTTGCTGCCATGTGATTGCTTGATAAGATATTTTCATTAATAAGCAGTTAAAAACACATATCTACTAAAGTGACTGGGAGGGTATAAATCAATAAATGAAAGGAATTAGGGATGATAATGATCAATGAATAACGGGCAGAGATACGTCGGAATACATTTTATTAGGTAAATTTAACACAATGAACAACATTTGGTACTCCTTTATAGCCAAACAGACCACAATACATCACTTTGGTAGCAGCTTATGTAAGGCACAAAGGTTTACATTACTATCAGTCTGCTGGAAATGTTTCTGATAAAAAGAAAAAGAGAAAAACTCAAAAGCCTATTTTCAGCAGTATTTTTCTGATAATCAGATTTGTGAACTGATCCATGCAATATTACAACTGACAGACACGCACACACAGTTTTACCCTCACGAGCACAAACAAACACGGCTTATGCATACACACACAGACACACAACTCAAACTGACATTTTCTGAATGTTAATAATATGTCTCCAGCTCCACCCAGCCTAGAAGAGATGAAGAGAGAGAGGCAGAAAGACAAAGAGAGAAAGTGTCAGGGAACAAAATGACAGGCGAGCATTTTTCATAATATCCTTTTGTATCGCTCTATTTGTATTCATCTCATTGCCTTTGTCTCCGTACATTTCCAAATGAATCCCCTTATAACTCTAAGACTTTGATCAGCCGCCCGTGACACACAGATTAACAGAAATGATGAACTGTCACGATAAATTGTATTTGTCTCCCCATGTCTTGCCCCTCATCTGCTGTAACGCCATGGCAGTGAGCAGATTTTGAGCCATTGTAGGGTGTCCATATCATCTGCATAATCTTCAGAGCATATCTCCAGAGTCTTCATCAGCCTCCTTTAATTTCCTTTTAAATAATTTGCAGCCGGCTCTATTTGTGTGGTATAGGTATATTATCTTTCCTGGATCAAGTTTTACATATGTGTTCAAGTTGGCTGTAGACATCAATAATTCTCTCTATATATTATAGTTTCAAGAAAAGGTTTGTGATCTCTCTGGCATTTGCTATATTTCAATATGGATTCACTATAGAGAGAAAAGTATTGGGCCACACCTCTTAATCATTGAATTCTGGTGTTTCATTCTGTCCCATTGTCACAGATGTATAGAATCAAGCATCTAGCCATGCAGTCTGCCTTTACAAACATTTGTGAAAGAGGGTGTCATTTTGTTGGATAGAATGGTGTAAAGCACGCTGCTACTGGACTCTGTAGTGATGGAGAAGATGTTCTCTAGAGTAATAAAATATGACTGTGCTCCAGAGTGCAAAGTAAGGTCCATAAAGACATGGTAGAACTTGACTGTCCCAGACAGAGCCCTGACCTCAACCCCACTCAACACCTTAGGAATGAATTAGATCAGAGATTGCGAGCAAGCCCCTCTCATCCAACATCAGTGTCTGTCCTCACAAATGTTCTTCTTGATGAATGAGCAGAAGTTCCCACAAATACACTGCAAAATCTTGCAGAAAGCCTTCCTAGAGGAGTGGAAGCTGTTATAGCTGCAAAGAGGGGACCAACTCCATATTAATGGCTATTGATTTAAAATAGACTGTCATAAAAGCTCCTGTAGGTATAATGTGTAAGTGGCTCAATGCTTTTGTCTATTTAGTGTATAGCAAACTGCAATGGGCAGAGTGTTCTCCTTGGAGCCCTGCAATGCACACCACTGTATTCAAATGTTTAGATGCCCAGAAGTTTCCTGTGTGACCTCTCATACTCTGATGGAGTGAGGGCTCTTGGAGTGTTCTCTATTTATTTAACATTATTCTTAAAAATCTGTATGACTGGATTGGTGAAGTGTCAGTAACTTTAGAGATGGTGTGATGAGTGTCAACAAATCTTCTTCTTCTTCTTCTTCTTCTTCTTCTTCTTCTTCTTCTGGCTGCTCCTATTAGGGGTTGTCACAGCGGATCATCTGCCTCCATATCATCCTATCCCTTGCATCCTCTTTCCTCACACCAACCCTCTGCATG
>VUQH01032227.1:0-21341 GCA_015106775.1 Etroplus canarensis
CAGAAAAAAGGCTGCATCCCTCACCCCCAACCTGTCGAGGCAGATGGCTGCCCCTCCCTGAGCCTGATTCTGCTGGAGGTTTCTTCCTGTTAAAAGGGAGTTTTTCCTTCCCACCGTTGCCAAGTGCTTGCTTATAGGGGATCATCGGATTGTTGGGATTTTCCCTTTAACACTGTAGTGTCTTTACCCTACAGTGTGAAGCGCCTCGAGGAGACTTTTGTTGTGAATTGGCGCTATATAAATAAAACTGAATTGAATTGAATTGAATTGAATTACTTTTCCTCCAAGGAATTGCCACAGATAAATCAGCATATTGATTTGGGACAGATTTTATGCTGGATGCCCTTCTTGATGCAGCCCTCCCATTTATATGAGCTTGGGTCTGGCAATGTTAATACATGGGCTTGTGGCTCCCAAGGCTTGGCTTGTGTCTCCTCTTTTGCATGTGAGGTGAATGTATAATGCACTGGAAGACACCTTTTTTCCATTGCAGTAATTTCAGTCAAGGTAATGTTCAATAGATCTGACCCTGATATGTTCTGCTCAGCTATGTAGGCACTGTTTACACAAAGTACACAGAGTGGCTGATAACACTACTACCACCAACAAGCAGTTTGTATTTGTAATTTCAGAGCTATGTAGACATGCAGAAAATGTCAGATAAACTGGAATATTCTGCAATTCATATTTAGTTGGAGTTTATTTCTACAAAAAGCTCTGTCCAATAACCTGGAGCACTTTTTTGATGTACTTGAGTTAGTTAGCTCTGCAGTAGATTGGTGACCTATCAAGCATATAGCCTCCGTCTCATCCCACGACAGCTGGGATAGGTTCCAGCCCACCCAAAAGTCTGAATTGGATAAGCGAAAGAAGATGGATGGATAGATGGATAGATAGATAGATGGTATTTGAGTTAGATGAAAGGTCCTGTCACCTGAAGCAGTAGTGGAGAAAATGTAAAAATTATTTAAAATAATGTATGCTTTGTAGTTCATAGAAAGAAAGCTGGAGTTGGTCAAAATTGGAATCGGCGGGGCAGACTTTAAAACAAATTCATGCCATAAAATGATAAAGCAAACTAGGTGTCCATCTAGACCACTGTGGTCTGATGCTGATGTCTGGCCAGCTGTTATGGACAAACTCTGCCATCACTTGCCCCTCTTGCTTTTGCTACTTTACTCAGCCACTGAAGCCTATCTGTTGAGACAGCACTGTTGCATAATTTAGCTGTCGCCCCAGCAACACATCAGCCAGGAAGTGGAGAGCTGCACAGCTGCAGCAAGAAGATCGATAAGGATTGTGTGTGAGCTTTAAGAGGCTGGAGTGTTTGGCCTGATTTTCCGCTCATTTATGATAAATGAGGACATTGTATTTAGCAAATCAACTTTTGTTTAAATTTTGATAGTAGAAGTGGGTAGTTTACCAGAAGGTTGCTGCATTTGTTCGAATCATGCAGCTGTCTCTCTATAGCTTGAGTTGAAGTGGGAGAAAGAAGGCTTCACTGCCAGTGTTCTTACAGTATATATGCCAACCTGACCTGGTTTGTGCTGTCTCAATGTTATTTTAATGTCTCACATCCCCTATCTGTCAGTGGGTTCTAAATGATGTACTGTGTTTTATTCTTTTTGCTGGACATCCTGTTATGTTAACGTAATAAAGCTGGAATTACCGTCTGGCCTCTGTTTCCACAAACTGCTTACAAAAGGAGGTCATTCCGGTGAGAAATAATGAGGAAGTTGGAGTTTCATTTAAACATGTTGCAGTGCTTTTTGAGGACAAGAAGCTTAACTGTAATGCGTGAGAATTGTTTCATCTTTGCCATGCTCAAACTGTTGAGGTACACAAAAAATTGAAAACCTCAACTCTGACTGTTGACTTACTGATATCAACACTGTAAACAGTGAATCATAGCAAAACAAATAAAAGCTTCATATTTAAGCAAGAATTAAAAAAATTCAATTAAAATCTACTCCTGGAAAAACCAATGGGTATTTTTAAACAATTCATCAGTTGTGTAGTAAAGTGTAAGAGTGATGAGTTCCTTAATTTCACATTTCATGAGTGAAAATTTGATCTACTTCTTGTTGTGTTTAGCAATTTGCAGTATAATTTAAAACTGAATCAAACAATAAAATCCATAATGTCTTTGCTACGTACACTATAGGGAGAGAAGTGTTGGGCCAATTGGGCCACCTACACATTGCATTTACAGGAGCTTTTATGACATCCCATTCTAAATCCACAGACATTAATATGGAGTTGGTCTCTCCTACACAGCTATAATAGCTTCCACTCTTCTAGGAAGGCTTTCTATAAGATTTTGAAATGTGTGCATGTGGGAATTTTTGCCCATTCATCCAGAAGAGCAGTTGGCATTCTGGTTTATCCCAAAGGTGTTGGATGCGGTTCAGGGCAAAGTTCTGTACAGGCCAGTAAAGTTCTTCAGCACCAGACTCCTCCAACCATGCCTTTATGGATCTTGCTTGGTGGAAAAGAAAAGGGCCTTCCTCAAACTTTTCCTACAAAGCTGGAAGCATAGAATTGTCCAAAATGTCTTGATGAGCTGAAACATGAAGATTTCCCTTCATTTGAACTAAGGGGCCAGGCCAACTCCAGAAGAACAACCCCATAGCATTATCCTTCCACCACCAAATTTTACAGTTGGCACAGTTCATTTAGGCAGGTAACGTTTTCCTGGCATCCTCCAAACCCAGACTCATCCATCATACTATCAGATAGAGAAGCGGGATTTGCTGCAGTGTGTGTCACACCACTCAATTAACTTGTCATTGTGCTTGGTGATGTAAGGCTTGCATGTAGCTTGTGGAAACCCATGGTTTTTGTGTAAATGTTAATGCCAGAGGAGGTTTGAAACTACACTTAGAGTCAGCAGAACATTGGTGACTTTTAAGCGCTATGTGGCACAGCACTTGATGACCACTCAGTAAGTTTATTTGGGCTGCCGCTTGATTACCGTGGTTCCTAAACACTTCTTCTTTTAAATAATACAACTTAGAGTTGATTGTGGAATATCGAGGGGAAGGAGGAATTACGTTTGGCAGACTGCATGACCAGGTGCTTGATTTTATACACCTGTGGCAATAAGACTGCACGAAACACCTTAATTTAATGATTAAGATGTGTGGCCTGATACATTTGTCCTTATAGTGTACTTTACTGGTTAACGCTCAAATCCAAGTCTTTCTAGAAGCCACTCAGCATCCATCTTGAGACTCGTTCATGCAGTTATTTTGAACCATTATCTAAATTAACTTTAATTTACAGCCAGATGTGATCAAATGCACTTCTAAGGTTTTCTGGCTTAAACCCAACATGAAAAAGCAGCTTTATGTGGAAGCTAAGCATCTATCACCATCTTTGTTATTGTTGAGTCCTGTAATTTTCAGTTTAGTGTTTTTTGAATGCCACGTCCCTCTCTTATAATGCCCCAGCTCAAATATATTTCTCTTTCATTTTTTCTGTGAACAGAAATCTCTTTAATACCTTATCACTTTCTTTGTCATCCACATGGCATATGTACTACAAAATTAAAATTACTAATGGCATTTGTAATGAATGCTCTGGACATTCAGCAATTTTCCATAATTTCAAAATGTGCCACATTGATTTCATTACAGTATTACTGTATTTGTAGAGCACTGGTGTGAGATTTTCTGTCTTTATTCCAGTGGTCACGTCATGAATTAAATCAGCTACAACAGCTTCTTAACGAATATAGCGCATTTAGTCCGCATAATTAAAAGGCCAACATGTCGTCGTTTATGTATTCCTGTCGTTTATGGTTTGTTCCCCAGACACTTAACTCTCAAAACCTTTTTCCCACACTTGTTTGGGGAATTTTTGACCAGTATTTTTAACAAACTGAGGTACTAATGTTGCTTGCAGATTATTCAGCTTATTTGAGTGAGAACTATAGAGTGGGGATACGCTTGATTGGTTGACCAAACAAGTAAACATTGCTATGTATTTGTGAACTTTGGTTTACCTCAGTAAGGGCAGATATAAGCTGGTTTGCTTGGATGGAAGTGGCTTATAGCTCTGTGTTTCCATCTTGCCTGATTGATGCTACTCTTAATGTATCTTAATGTTGGTCACCAGCTATGGCTCCACTTGACTTTGTGTCCGAATGGAAACCAGTAACGGTGATGCATAGTTGTGTTTTCCATCTTCATTTTCCAATAGAGATATTGCATAGGTAAAATTAGAAAATCTAACTTAATTTTGACTGCCTGCTGTATTTACGTATGAGACTCTAAAGAAAATAAAAACACACAGTCTTAAAGTAATGAATGACATAACACAATATTTATCCAAATAGCCAAGCATTCAGAAATGCTTAGAGTGTTTTGAAAGCGGATATTACCTCAGCTCCGGAGAATACATTTTTCCATGGTTTCTGATACAACCAGAGTTCTTGTCAAACATCTATTAAACAAGCCAAATTAAAGTGTCAGGGGGATTTTTTTCATATGCAAATGGTAGTTTTATCTGAGTTAATGTGTAAAGTGTAATTGCCCTGGTTATAAAACAAGCTTCATTTCATGCAGAGCTCCTCTTAACAGCTAAGTGTGGAAGATGCCCCCCTTTCCTAGAAATAGAGGTATTGAATTTAGTATGGAGATGAAGGGGGAGGGAAAGTGGGAGGAGATGCTGTAGAACTCGAAGAGGGGTTAGTGGTCTGGCTCAGCACTCTAAACTGCCCCACCCAGAGGAAACATTCCAGACAGAATTAAAGAGTTAACTCTTCAAACAGTGAACATTCCCACTGGGGGCTCCCATCGAAAGACAGGGGGTTTGATGGGGGTGGCGTGCTGGGTGCATGTTCGTGTTATAATCGTGCCCCTGATTGGTGATCTTTCTATTCATTTCACTGGCTGAGTGTCACCGGGGCTGTAAAAGAAAGAAAGCCAAAGGCCCCGAATGGGAGGAGCTGGATGGGAGGACACACTGGTGCAGGCAGAGACAGTTTTTTATTTGTCTGAGTCCCAAAGGGCACATCTGCTGCTGGCAGGCAGGGCGAAGCTTCTCATGGGAGAACCCGTCCCCCTCACCTCTGTCACAGCATGGATCTGTTAAACAGCGCTGTTTGCAGTGTGTAGTCTGCAATGTATTTTCAAAACTGCAAGGTTTAAAAGGTGTCACTTGCCTGTTCAGTTTTTTTTAAGTTTAAAACTCAGACAACAAGCATCTGTAAAAGCATAAATTGATCACTAATCACTAATTATTCTTTTGAACTTGTAGTCATCATACATGTAAATGTTATGGTACAAATAGTCACAGTCTTGAAAAAATGAAGTGTTTTTACATCCTTTTATGGATACCTTTATGTGTGCCTGTTTCCACAGAGCTTGCGATTAAGGTTGAACTGATATTTCACTGATACTGACTTACAGAGAATAACAGATAAGAAATAGGAAATAAAAGTTAACATTAGGCCAGTTAACCACAACTCACTAGCCTATTGAAAGAAAAACATCTTAAAAACACATGTTTATCTGTGATCACATGCTGTCACAGAAACAAAACAATGGAAAACACTGATAAACTGATAATGTGAGTCAACACTGACTGTTAATACACTCAACTAGCTTACATAATATCTAATTTATCCAAACTTAAAGGGACGAGCTGGCTGGTAAATAGACTCCCTTGCAGCTTAAATTATCAGCAAACTAATGCCAGAGTTGCACATAGCAGGCTAACTTTCCTTGCTTGCTCAGTCACATTATTACTGACAGAATTATATTATTTTTTATCATTTAATAATTTAACTTTTTCACTTTAGTAATGGTCAGGTGTACAGTATAACGAGAAGTTTACAATCATGTGAAAAAGAACCTTTTCACAAGACTTACATGTTATAATTCAGTAGCTTCTATAACCATCTTTAGCAGCAGTGGCTTGAAGTAATGTTTCTGTTTGACTTTAACATGCTCTCACATCTGTGTGGAGGAATTTTAGCCTGCTCTTATTAACAGCATCACTTCAGTTCATTTAGGTTTGTGAGTATTTGTTCATAACTGCTCTCTTAAGGTCACATTTTAATTACATTGAAGTCTGAACTTTGACTGAGCCATTGCAACACCTTAAGTCTTTTCTTTTTCAGCCATTCTGTTGTAGATTTGCTGGTGTTTGGGATCATGATCCTCTTGCATGTCCCAATTTCAGCCAAGCTTTAGCTGTCAGATAGACAGACAGCCTCACATTTGACTCTAGAATACTAGTATACAAGGGAGTTGAGACATGGTGACTACAAGGTTTCCAGGCCCTGTGGCTGCAAAACAAGCCCAAATCATCACCCCTCCACCACTGTACCTGACAGTAGGTATGAGGTGTTTGTGCTGTTGGGGCCACACGTCTCCACTTTGGTCTTGTCTGTCCAAAAGACGTTGTTTCAGAAGTCTTGTGAAACCTAAACCATGCTGCCATGTTCTTTTTAGAAAGACCTCGCGACCCTTGCAACTGTGTTTTTTTTATTATACTGTCATGAACTTTAACATTTAACGTTCTAACTTAGGCCTGTAGAGTCTAACTATGGGTTGAATTTGCTGGGAAGGTTGTGACATTGTGTTGGCACACACCTGATTGTTCCAAACTAGCAAACTGCCAAAACTTCTCCTCTTATAGAGGTGGTTACACTGGCTGATGATCTGTTAATTAGGTGCATCTGATTGACAGCACCTTGCTTCTACTTAACCTGTTAATTCCTGTGGAAGCAGTAATGGTGTACTTAGTTTTTCTGAGAATTACATAGAGTCCTATGAAAACTTCCTCTTTCGCATGACTGTATAAGCCACACAAACAGAATACCTGGACAAACCATCTTCAGTAATAGCTCAATAGCAACCTGTGCTTGGAAGTACTTAACATAACACATTAAAGATGCATATTCCAACTCAATGCACATACAACAATAATCAAGTACAATAGGCTACAACAACACTTACTAAGACACACCGATGAGGTCATGTCTGGAATTAGCACTGAGAATTTTAAGTCAAACCATGATAAACCATCACAGTCTGGAGAAATCTCAATACTTAAATTTTAGACCTCTTTGCTAAGAGGTGACACATTTACCTCTCTTTGGTCCCACAAAGCTAGCTCACAGTGTTAAATCAAACATTTTTGTCTTTATTTACAAGTCCTGCTGTCTGTTTATATAGACTCCAAAAGAGAAACTATCCTTAGAAATGTGGAGGACATAATTTAATTTCGACAGTGGAGATAATGGCACCCAGTTTTAGTCTGTAAATCTATAAGTGCTATAAATAGCTGATAATAAAGGGGAAAAAAGCTTGAAAGAGATACAACCTCCAGTCAGCTAGCACTCATGGCCTGAAAGTCAGTTTGTCAGGGTTGGAAAGTTGCAGATAATAGGAGACACGGTTACAGAAGTGGATGTTGGAAAAATGGGGGGGTGAAGAGATTTCCAGTGCCACCTGGCATGCAGCTCAGACAGTTTGAAGGATCTCTCCTGCAACATCATGCAAGATACATTTAAAAAGACCCATCTTGGCTGGCACTGATGGCCACATTGCTCCTTTCCATTTAATTGTATTGACAGACAAAAAATTTTCTCATTTGAATGCAGATGGTGCATATCCATTAGGGTTGTCGCACTTTTTTTTTCTTGAATTGACCCTGGAGGATTGACTTTCTTCCTTGTAATGGAACTCAAGCTACTGATGTCTGCTGTAATTTGATCAGTTTGTAGTAAAACCACAGACCCCTTCCCCTCCTCCTCACACACACACATACACATCATTGCTGGTTCCTTTTGTCCTTTACGAGCACTCCCAAGGAACATATTTCAACACCTGCTCTTTAATGAAGGCAAACATAGAAAAGGGAATAGCCAAATAAAATGAAGCCATCCACTATCGCCTTTGGCAGCTGCAAGGAAACAGAGCCAGGATGATATGACACCTTCGAGCGAAGTCTCCTTGAGTTTTATATAGGCTGACGGCATATAACAAAATGTACAATGCACGTGTGAATCGACTACTGTTCACACTGTTGGAGTGAGTCTTGGCACACTATGTGAGATCCTGTTGTTTTTGTGGTGCTCTGTCTTTGTCTGGATTATCTCTTCTTATAATTAGCTTCTGTATGTACCTGGTGTTTAAGGGCATTGTGATGCCCCATTTGATATTTAATAATAAAAAAGTTCAAAGCATCAAGTCTGTAATGGTAATCATTATTTCTGAGTGTCACCTATCTTTAATCGATTTTGGGAATCACGGAGTAACTCGCGATACAACAGAGTTAAGCTTTTTCTTCTTTGTTGCCAGCAAATTAACCTTGGCTCTTTACTGTTATCCATAAGCTGTACCACGAGCAGTCATTAAGTAGTGACGCTAGTAAATAAAACTGGTGGGTAGAATCTGCACCAGCACTTTTTAATAAAATGCACCAGTGTATTAATAATTACTTTGAAAGAGAACATAATACAATATATTATGATGTTGATATGTTGTTCAGCTCCCTCCCCTTACATTTTTACATATTTTTGAATCCTAGTGTGAATGTTTTGCATTAAGGTGTGCAAACAAACGTTTAAGTCTTTCATTTTGTAAGTGATGCTAAGGGAATTAATTAAACAGGAAACTACAATTTTGCCTAAAAGTATTCTTGTGTAGTTTTTACACATGAACATGAACCGGACAGTGTCGGTATGATCGGTCACTGTCAGCAGTTGTCCTCTCTGATATGGATCAGATGACAATATGTGCTCTGCCTCGGATGTGTTCTTGGTAAACTCTTGGCTTAGGCAAGGGTGCTGTCTAGGTAGAGCATGCAGGAGGGCTACAGTGACTATGAGAAAATGACTTGGAACTACCCAAATAATTATTTGAATTGGAAATTAGCTTTTGTTATTTTTCACTGTCAAGGGACTTTCTTTGCGTCAGTCCTTTAATAAAGAAGACAAACAGCAGATATCCATTTTCCACAGGAATGCTGAGATACAAGTAATTTCCACACGCAAACAGTTTGTAGACTGAATTAGATTACGGTTTTAGTTTTATATTGCATGCAGATTGGATTGTGGATTGGCCTTTGTATTGCTAATACTGATCAACTAAAAATGCCCCAGTCTATCCAAACCAATGTGCCGTCAGACAGAGGGTGTTTCAGAGCCCTTGTCATGTGAGGAACATAAAGCAATGTGATGTTTATGATGCTGTCTGTGTTGTAGGGTCAACATCCTCCAATTGGCAAATGGCAGCTACAGACAAAAGATATGGTCTCTTTAGGTCCTGACCTGTGTTTTGCACCTTGTAGAAAGGGAGAGGCCATGACAAGATGAAGGGTGAGAGTTGTCTATTGTTTTTGGCTGCCTTGGCTGTCTTGAGCTGCTGCTGCTTTGGCTGAGCTCCAGGCTAGTGTCGGGGGGGCTAAAAGTGCTAACTGGGCCACTGTGTCAAGGCACTTGAGTAAACACTGCAGCTGACTGGGACTTGGCACAAAGCCACCTAGAGTAGAAGGAGCTGAAAGAGGTTCAGAAGGTTTTCCTTTCACTATAGCCTGTCTGCTTTTCAGTCTGCATTGCACTGGCTGCCAAAATCCCATGTAGTTTATAATAGCTTGTGGCCAGTTTGTTTTTTTGCCAAGTCTTCAAACACAAGCTGAGTGTAATCATGTGCTTGTAAGAGGGAACAAGCATGAGAGGAGGAAGGGAGGAAAAAAAAAGCCTCTGGATGCTGCCCAGGAAACGTCACATTACACTTAAAGCAATGTGTTCACAACTCAACTTCCAACATTTACATTCAGAGCTTTACATCCCCCAAAGCTTCTCAGTTCCTAAATCAGAATCACCACAAGAGGCGGATGTCTAGTGGAGTGTCTGTCAAAAGCCACTGGCTAACCACTAGGTAAATCCTAAATGTTGTGCAAGTGCACAAACAGGTTCATATTGAAGAAAAAAATAAAAGCTTTTTTTCCCACTAGCCTGATCAAAATTCTCTGTCACAGTGAGTCACTTAAATGTGTTTTTGGATGTCTTATATGTTACTTTAATGTACAAAACCAAGCTAATTTATAAACGCTAAACATGTTATATTTTAAGCTGTGTAGTTAAAACGCAGGCTTTGATTAATGTAGGAAGAAATGCATCAGCCTGTGTAGTTTGAAAAATTAAATTGTTCCGAGTTTGAGATGAAAAATAATCTGACCCATTTTTATTAGATTAAAGTGAGCATGGATGTCAGCAGCTGATGTATTGTTAGATGCACCGGTGAATTGAAATGCTTGTATTTATTTGTATCAGATGAGAAAAAATATACACCAGGTTCTGACCTGTCGCTGAGCTGGTTAATAGACAATCGCTCTGTGAATGGAACTATGGACCACATCAACTTCAGTCGATAATTTCAAAAGCCATGGTTAGTAAATGATTAAAAAGTGGCACAGAAAATTGGATCAGTAACAGCAAGGGCTTCAATAAATGTATGTTGCTATAAGAACTAAACGTTGTGGCTTTAAGAAACATGACACACCTACAGTTTCAATATTTAGTTTCCTTCATTGTGATATAGCCTGGAGTGTAGAGATTTTCCTTTGAAGTCGATTATTAGCAGAAATATAATCTATACTGTTGTCAGTGTCAAGGTGTTGATCAAATGCAGATGCTGGATGTAATGAAACTCAATGTGTGTCAAATCTGAAAACTCTTTTCTAAAAAATAAGAAAACCAGCATATTAATATGGAATCTGTTAGTGAATGTTTGTGGCAGATTTGGGATCCCCCCAACCCCCGGTGGAGCCAGCCTTGATTAGCCAGCCATCTGGTCAAACAAAGACAAGTCAGGTTTTCCTGCTCTAAATAAATGTGATTTCAAAACCTAAAGAGGCCCCATGCTTTCAGCATGAGGAGGATGTGTGGTCAATTGTTTTAAATGGCAGCAGCAATTGGTAAGTTCTAAAGGCTATGTTTATATATACTTGGACAAAGTAGTTTTAGCTTGTTGACCATAATTTAGGAAGAACCTTTAGCAAATACTTGCACACATTAAATAAGTGAGAATATATATAGTATTAGATCAAAACACCAGTGTTTGACACTTATTTTTTCCAAAGAAACGTGATCTTCAGTTAAGTAATTTATAAAGTTTTTAGGCTCTCAAAAAAGTTTCAGGAAGATGGAGCCTCTCTCTTTGAGGCTTTTTATTTCCGCTTCAGACTACGTGTTTAATTGGTAATCATAATAATCATGTTTGAAATCATAGAAGTTGTATGAACACCTTTATAATAAATGACCAGATTGTTCCCAGCGTGTCTGAAATGTTTTGGGTCAGGAGGTCAGCTGTGGTTATAAATACAGTAATACATAAAATATATAAATATGATAATGGTGTTCCTAATCCAGTTTAGGCAGTGGTAATGGAAAAACTGAGGTTATATTAGTCTGCCTTTTTGAATATATTTGGCAAACTAAGCCAGCAATTATGCTACATATAAAAGCTGAAAATGCAGCTTTTCTACATGTTTAAACACCTTGGACAGTAATGTTTGATATAGGAAACTTTTATTCACACAGGTTTTGATAGAGCTTATAGTAACAAGCTTTTTTGCATGTTCGACAAGAAAGGAAAACCTGCAGCTGCTGTAATTAAAGACGCCAGTAATAATTATTATTGTTGTTGCAATATCAACTTTTTGTTGGGGAAAAAAGAAGCAGCTCCTTGACCAGAGCTGTGTAATACTTTCTATGTGCACGTTTGCCTAATACATTTACATTTAATTTTAGTATCAAAAACACATAAAATGCTCAGCTCTTCAAGGCTTGCACCACTTTGAGTTACTTGTAGTGTATAAATTCTCTCTTGTGAAACAGTAGTGGTATTAAATATAAGTAAATACCGACCTTGCACTGTTCCAACATTTGCTTACTTTTAAATCAATTTTTTAAAATATTGGGGGTCTTAATATTCATGTGTTGTTTACTACAGGTGCTATTGCTGCTGTTGTATTACATTCAGTACAGTGTTTTTGCTGGAGTAAATCCCCCTGGGATTAATATAGTATTCTGATTCTGGTTATCTATATCATATCCCTTGCTGCTGTAAAAACTCAATTTCTCCATGGAAATCATATTTTAATTTAATCTGATCATATATTCACTCTGTCATGTCTGTTTATAAACATACTAAGCTGCAGCATTGAATAGTATGAAGTATATATTAAATATAATTCCTCATTTTGAGGCTTTAAGGAATTTAAATGTTTAGGTTGGCTAAATATAATACTTCCTTACTCCCGTAGTGTAGTGGTTTACGCATTCACCTTACAAGCAAAAGGTCCCTGGCTCAAGTCCAGGTGGGGACACAAGCCCCTCTCACAATGGAAGATGGTGTCGGGAAGGGCATCTGGTGTAAAACCTCTGCCAAATTACCAATGCGGATTAATTTGCTCTGGTGATCCCTTGGCAAGAATACAAGGGAGCAGCCGAAGGTACATCAGACATGATACTTCCCTGCCAAACAGCATAGGAATAGGTTTTGCATGATGGAGTGTATGTGGACCAAAGTTTATGTGGATAGTACATGACGTGGCTGCCAGGACTTGATGTTTTCTAGAGCGTCTTGCAGAACATCATACAGTTTCCAATGATTTACTTGATTTTTTTAGTTCAAATTGCTGCCACAAGTAATAAAATAAAGCATACTGACCACATGGTGTAAATGAAAACAGAATTCATCAGACCAGGTCACCTTCTTCCATTACTCCACAGTCCATTTCACATGTCTGTTGTAGACCCTTTCAATGGGGGACAGCAAGAAGAAATGCAAGCTTTGTTGCAGTGTTTTGACACTTTTCTTTCATAGCAGATGTTAAGGTTTTCAGCAGTGTAACTCTTCTGTGGGACTGGGCCACATCGGCCACACCTTGCACCCCATGTTCAAGATGACTTAGGGGTCAGGCGTTGTCTTGGACCGTTTGTGGTAGGTATTAATTATTGCAGACAGGTAACAAGACCTGCTTTTTTGGAGATGCTCTAACCTACTTGTCAAGACATCACCAACCTTTTCAGTGTCCCTGAGATCCTTGGCTATGTGGCTAAATACAGGGTTAGTGGTTGGATCCTGAGCCACTCCTCATGGCCTGCCTATGCCTTGCTTGGTAGATCTTTTGTTTTAAGTAGGTGTGTGTGTTGTTGAATAAGAATTATTGCAAAGTGCTTTGTAGAACCACTATGTCTATGAGTCACTATAAGTGTGGGTCATTTACAATATAATGATTAACGGACTTTTGCTTGACCAAGAATCTCTAAACCAAAAAAATGTGTCTCGTATTGTTCCATAGGTGTTTGCAGTGTTTTCCACAAATGTAGTATCATAATACCCTGTTAAAAAACAAACAAGAAACACGATATTGCATCATTGGAATCATTTATAACATCTATAACTGTGGCACTTAAGACTTTCATGCATGAATTATGACATTTTCAGTTAAGATTTTTTTGTCACTGATATGCCAATATAGCAACAAAACACATGCATATTTAAGAAAATGGCTAGTGACTACCATGCGTGAAAGGGTTAATAATTGGCTAAGTGACAAGTTCCAAAATTAGTTTTCACTTTATTAAGCTCTCAGAAATGGTAAATTACAAAAAAAGTGATTCCCACACTAACTATGAGTTGTTTCAAATTTTGTGTGTCTCTGTTATCCTCTAAGCACCCAGTAGAGATGTAGCTTGTTGTCAGCCTCTGGAGATGAGCTCCAGATGCGTGACGGGCTGCAACATCACGGCCCAGGTCCCCTGGGTCTACTGGCGTGTCAGCGGTGGAATGCCCCTGCACACTTAATGATTGCTGAGAGGAAACAGATACCTTTGGTTCGGAAGAGAGCGATCACTCCCTATCGATTAGACTCTCTAGAAAACTGTGAATTGTGCTTATGGTTTGAACATTTGATAGCACAGATTCAGAGAGACAGTCATAACACTAACTTCTCTGATAAAGAACCTACCCCCACCCCCATCTACTCCTCTGCCATAAGCCTGACAGAGAAGTGATTTACCCATCTGACTGCAGGCATTGTGACCTTTGTCATTTCTCATGTAATTGAATGTGATGTGAGGTTTTTTTTTTTCATTAATTGTGAATGTATTGAGTTTGCAGCACTGTCAGTATAACGAGAATGCATATAAAGGCCTATCAGGTCTGTGTGATGTCTCCAGCTGCCATTAGCATGGGGGTGAAGTGGATGTTGCTCTTTGAAAGATGTGAGATATGCTAGGTATTTTTGACCAAAGCTTTTAACCCAGAAGAAATGGCTAATAGCTCATTTGACCTGAATACATAAGTCTGGCTTCTTGCTTAAAGAAGCACTGATTCCATGAGGAGCCAAAATGTAGTTTTGTTATTCAGCCATTACCTTTCATGCTCAGTGAGAATATTCATTCTTTTGTGCCTTTGTCAGATAAGATAATATCTGTCAGTGTACAGTAGACAGAGCAAACTCATAGTTTCAAATCAAATCAAAATATCTGGGACCAAGGGGCCCCTGTACAAGTCTGTGCATAGTTTAGTTAGAAAATCTAGTTTTCTATGAGAAATCTAGTTTTCTAACTAAAGAAAACTAGAGGTTGAATTTCTTGTGTGCTTAAAATGCTGTGGTAAGGGGTTAACGTATGAAGTACTGTATGTAGTGGCACAGATGTGATTCACTAAAATGTTCGCTCTGCCTGTGAAAGGGTCTTTGAACCAATGAGTGTGAACTTCTGGCCACACCACCCTATAAACGTTGCATTTGTGCGAGGCAGCGAAAGGGGCCAACTATGTAATGGGGGATGGGGCCTCTGCCTGTGGAATGTGGTATCTTGGTGAAAGGACTGGAGCTGAACAAATGCAGTCAGTTTATTTGGCAAACCAGACTTGCTGGTCACCAACAGACATGTTTACCCAAGGACTAAATATGGAGATCCACCTCTTTGGGGCCTATGTCTATCTTTTTTGGTTATAGTGCATCCTCTTTCTCTCACTCTCTGGCTTTAAAATTGGACAAATGTGTTGATCAGTCAAGAAGTTTGTTTTTCCCATCTGTGTGCCTGTCTACCTGTGTCTCTCTCTATCCATTACCCTCTGCCCCCCTTTTTTCGTCTTCTTTTCTCTGTTTCTCTTTTTCAGCTTTGTAATTGGAGTGATTAATGGAAGGAGGGGTGGTCTCGCCCGAAGGCCTGTTTTTCAGTGGCTTATTCAGAGGTACAGCACTGCTGAGGCCAGGGCAGGTAGCAACACGTCCTGCCCCTGGACGTTTAGCCCCTTTTCCCCGCCACTTTGTCTGTTCCCCTAAAAGCCAGAAATCTCTCAAACATGACTGGACACTCATAGACAGGCATGCCCCTGGGCCCTGTTCTCTGCTACCGGCCTGCTCGCATGTGATTTGTGGCCTTTTTTATGCTCCATAATTCTTAATGAGAGCACAGAATCAGGAGTGGACATGGCTGTGAGGAATTCTACCATATGTTCCCGAGTGGCAGTGAGATTTACTTCCGTCTTGTCGCACATGGGATCACGATTAGCTAGAGCCTTTGTTGGCGGTAGTGTATGGCCAGCTCACCATGAGATTCTTTTCAGTAATTAGGAGATAAAGGACGCCATCCGCTCAGCCCAACTTCCCACGCACCCACCGCCCTCTGGCCCCTCCCAATGGACAGTGCCCCTATAAATGATTCCTGGAGTCCCACAGAGGGATCAAGACCCCAATTATTTGATTAGGATTAGAGATGGCTGCCCCCCACATTGCTCATTATTACTGCCATGCTGAGAGGAAGCAGATTCGCTTTCTTTGAGATCATGAAGGCAACTTGGGAGATAGACTTTAACTAGCTGAGCTTTTGTTCTCCAGTAGATGTGAAAAAGTAGGGATGCACTAATTGTGAAATTCTGGGCCTATGCAGATATATATAGGATAAAAACTTAGCTACTGTCTGACGTTGATTCAGATAAATATTGTAATTATTATTTTTTTGCCAGGTTAACAAACACATTTTCATTTAAAATGTTTGAAAGTCTTTATTACACTATTTCTAGACACTAAACAAGCAAAAATTGAGGTGATGCAACAGACAGACATTGGCAATAACAGTCTCCAGTACTGATGTAGATTTCAACCAAAGTTTTGGTCGATCCTTGCCATATGAAAATGCTTAGTACTATATCATTTGCTTCAATAATAAATTCAATATATGTGAGAAATTTAAGCAATTTTCCCCCGGGGATTAATAAAGTATTCTGATTCTGATTCTGAAATTAAGGTATAAAGCAAATGTTTTTAAATTTAAAAGACAAACCTTTACTTTGGGTAGTTTTAATGGCTATTTCTGTCAAATTTCCAAAATAATCAGTTTTAACAACTAAGCAAGCATGTAGCCTCTTTAGTGGATACTTTCCATTTGTCACTATCGTTGGCTGCAATCCAGATTTCTGCTAGAGGCCTTGATTGTGATTAAATTACTGCTGCTGTGTCTGTTTAAAAGATTTTCTTTGCTGAACTGTTTTGACAGGCAGCAATTTGGCTAAAAAAGATTAGTCCGGGAATGAGATGTTAAGAGTACCTGTGGGATGAGAGGGACTCTCCTGTTATTGTGAGATCCTGTTTCTGGTGTACAGGAATGCTGGTGAATTTTAAGCCATCCTCCCTCCTGTGTCTATTCCGGCAAAGCTCGCACTGAGAGCACTGCGACATTTTGTTACCCTTGATTTACTGCCTAAGGTTGCTATAGGGATTTAGCATGTATGAGCATGAATTTTGTTTTAATTGAGGTTAGGTGTGTCTGTTTTACGTTGTTTATTATGGGTAACTGTGATTTGATGATGGTCTACGAAAATCTTGACTGTGTTACTCAAATTTAGGTTGTGGTGTTTAACGTGACGAGCTTGGGTCATTCTGGAAGCTGTGATCTTGCCCTCACTGTGGTCTTCCTGGCTTGGCCGTAGATGACTAAGGATGATGAGTATTGACTTGGGCTGTGAAATTGCGTCCGGAGGGGGCTGGGGACTTCCCTGTGTTTGCACATCCAGGGCTATTGATTTGGGCTGCCTGTTCAATGGCTATGGCCCAGGGGACATGGCTTGCGGTGTTTAGCTGTGTATGGTGCGACACAGAGCCGGGACAGTGGTTGGAGGAGGAAGACACGAGTTAGGGGTATTTCTCAGGGCTAACAGGGTTCTAATATGGCAGAGACATATGCCTCTGTTCATTAGCCTCTGTTTTGTCTATTGAATCACTCAGGCAGACTGCAAAACAACTATTTTCAGGTTTACTCCAGGCTTCAGATGAGCTTGCTTTTTCTCCCATCCCAACGGTCAGTCATCAACCTGTTATCTATAGTATGAAAATGACCTACTTCCTACAGGTACAGTACTGCCTACACACTATGCAAATGGAGGCTGACCTGTTTAAAAAGCAAATGTGGAAGTTAACCGTCAATTTTTTCCCCCCTGCTGCTTTTATTATCTTGAGACGATTCCGAAAATGAGTCTAACAGTGATTATTACCTTCACTCAGTGGCTGCTATTTGAGTCTCCTCATCTGCCTTTAGCATGAGTGAAGGCAAATCACATGATGCTTTTATTAAGAACAAGCCTCTTCATCTAATAAAAGCTCCACTATCAAATTGGAGAAGTGCTGTCAACATCCTGAGCAATCAATGCCATCCATCCCCCACTCCCCAAGCAGCAGCCATTAACCCTTCTTGTTCCAGCATGCCTGGCCTCACTAAAATGGTGGCTCTTACTCAGAGATCTTTCCATAATGGCTGAGTAGAATTACCTCCAAGCTATTCATTGACATTCAAGTACGAGTGTGTGCTGTGTAGTTTGTCCAATGCAACGTTATTCAAAGAATGTCAACTTGTTGAAGGTTGTCCGCTGTAATGTGTGGCATTACTGCACACTGCGGTTGATTTAATATTTACTCAAAACTGAATACCTCATTAAAGAACCATCAGTTTGATGGTGCTTCTGTTTTCTCCCATTTTTTTTTCATGGAGACAATTCAGTTAAAAAAATTGCTGAGATTTAAATATCAGCACTTGCATTATGGAGCCTGGAGCCTGGTTGTTCTTAACTACTGTGCCACCAATTCTACAAAATAGTACCATCAAAAGCTCCCACTTAGAAGCAATTTCCATCAAGAGAACTTGTGCAGGCACAGAGATGTTTTCTGTGTTTCAGCATGTTTACAGATTTTCATTCACCCCCCCCGTGTGATGACCAACTCCTGCTCACTAATGGTCATCTACCTTATTCTTATCCCTGATTTGGTGCTGCACTAGTCAGTCACGTATGGCCATAATGTGATTAGGCCACTCACCGCCTGGCTAGTAAACCTACTAAGAACATGAGAGGGCCAGAGAGAAAACACGGGCTGCTTAAACATATGAGGGCTTCTGTTCATTCTCGAACCAGAGCACACACACATAAACACACCAGCATGTGCAGGTAGTGCACATGCACAGGCACATATATAATGTGTAATGTCCATATGAATAATATTATTTCATTTAACCCAATTTAAATATTTGTCTGCACTAATATACTATGGCTACAAGTCTGCCCAAAATGTAAGAATTGTCTGAAGTCAGTACTGTAGTAACAAATGCACATATTATACACATACCAAACATAAAGGCACATGCTTTAACCAGTTCATTGAAGCAATTATGAATTATATCAGGCATGCCAAGCCTTGTACATCTCTGTCATGAATGTAAGCAGGGTGTGGGAATTGCTTTCTTAAGGAAGTCTCTTCTGGGTGGAGCACTTGATGTGATGGTGGGGCTGAAGTGACTGATCATAAGGAGCAGTCCCAACAGATCAGTATCCACTCTAACTTAAAAAACAACATGGAGTTAACATTCCTTAGCTGACCAAGGTCCTAATTCAAGAGCCAACATGTCTATTCAGGGTTAATGGCTTCCATCTTACAATTACTGGGCTTCTTTGGCCCAGCTAGAGAAGCAGAAGGTTTTCTATTGAGGCAACTGTCCTTATTTGCATTCTCACTATTGACAGCTGAATTTAGACTCTTAAGATAAAATGATAGGAAGGATAGGGTAGTGATATATTATTTGACTACTGATACATCGGACTTTACAATATACAAGATAGTGTGATCCTCTTTTCTTACTTTTAATATAAGTCATTGTTTATTAACTTTTAGGAATGTTTAACTATTTAGCAATTTAACATGAATACACTACTTGACTCCAAACAACCCCTTACTTTGCTGTGATAAGTACTTTGCTACATGTGCTACAGAAATCACTAGGATAGTATGTTGCTTGTGACAAATTTATTAGTCAATTAAACAGGAGGAAAAATTGGACTAGCCTTAAAAGTAAGAAAACACTCAAAAAGAAGTCTAATTTGAGCACAGTTCAATAAACGCAGTTAAACATGGTTCATACAAATATTGTGTGCACCTTTAAGAGCCGTAAGTAGCCTTTCCTTTCTTTTTCATGCTGATATGCTAGTTGACTCTTTCATGGCAGTTAAGTACTGAAGAACCACGCTGGTTTGCGTGGCTGTCAACTGTCTTACTTTCCACCTTGTTTACAACTTCCTGTCTCAGATAGAAAGAGGGGCGCTGCTGAATGGCAGTTATTTCTTAACACCTCATATTAAACAGTTAACTGCACTAATAAAATATAAACCTTTAGTTTAACTAATGCAAACCAGTGAGGGCAGCAACATTTAAACATGGAGTTGACCAGGTGTGTACCTCCCTAGCTAAGAGTTGTGTAAACAGATGAGTCAGAGGCACTCTGCTGGACACACTATGTGATGAGAAAATTCATAATAAGGCTCAAGGCTCTTTTTCTGCCTTTTCTTGCACAGCATATATATCAATAATGATGTATCTTTTACGCAATCATTTTGCAGTTGCAGTTTAAAGACCAAAAATACAATTTTAACATTATCAACCAAATTTCAGCATACAGCTGGTTGGTTGCTGTGGCTTTGGTTAAGACTGTTGGTTAAAACAGCTGATGATGTCTCTTATTTCCTCCCATGTTAGGTTGCAGTTTACAAGATTGTTTTTATCTTGGCCAACATCTGGTCTTTTATCCCAACACCCCTTCATCTTTTCTTTTACACTTTTTTGCAGCTAAGAGGAAAAACTGACATTTCGAGTTTACTGCAGAAAGCACTTCGCAGTTTAGTCAAAGTGATGCTACTGTAGTTTAGGCTGTGTGTTTGAACACATTTAAACTGGATATGTTGTTAGAGCATGTGGGAGGGAGATTGCAGCCAGTGGTTGCCGGAAGCATTATTATTCCCAGTGTGGGAACTTGTTTTAAATATTTGCTTAAGTAAAGCAAAGAAACCTATATTTGATTTTTTTTAAAAAGCCAACTCAATTTTGACAATTTACCACTTTTCAAAATAGTAGAAAATTTAACAACATTAAAGCGGTCCTTTGAAATACATCACATTATAATATCACTCAGTTGAAAGTCAGGAGATATTGTGATTTTGACCTGGTTGCACTTTGTCCGTGTCCATCATAGAGATTGCAAAGTTATTGCAATAATTCTTTACAGATTGCGAGAAGCTTCACCAAATTTCGGTAGGTATATACCCCCAGAGAAGTAGTAGGTGGCTATTTCAACTCTCTAGGTCCAATATGAGTGGTCCTTCTGGATCTTGAAGGGAAAAATATGTTAAAATCATTAAAATGTCATATGTATGAGACAAATACCACTTGAGTGTCTACTTTAAGTAGTGAGCAAAATCCAAGTCCTCATAAAGACATAGAAATAATCTGGATGTGATTCAGAAGTAAATCTGGATTTTCCCAAGATTGCATATTCTCTATTCAGCTTTTAATACAATGAGAGTAATGTACAGTAATCTTCTTCTTCTTCTTTCGGCTGTTCCCGTTAGGGGTCGCCACAGCGGATCATCTGCCTCCATCCCATCCTATCCCTTGCATCCTCTTCCCTCACACCCACCCTCTGCATGTCCTCCTTCACTACATCCATGAATCTTCTCTGTGGTCTTCCTCTTTTCCTCCTGCCTGGCAGCTCCATCCTCAACATCCTTTGTCCAATATATCCACTATCCCTCCTCTGAACATGTCCAAACCATCTCAGCCTTGCCTCTCTGACTTTATCTCCAAACTTCTCAACCTGAGCTGTCCCTCTGATGTACTCATTTCTAATCCTGTCCATCCTGGTCACTCCCAGGGAAAATCTCAACATCTTCAGTTCAGCCACCTCCAGCTCTGCTTCCTGTCTTTTTGTCAGTGCCACCGTCTCCAAACCGTACATCATAGCAGGTCTCACTACCGTCTTGTAAACCTTC
>VUQH01032228.1:0-10008 GCA_015106775.1 Etroplus canarensis
CACACACACTTGTAATTTACCATGAGTTCCAAGTATTAAGACTTTTGGCACATTTTTGTTCATGTTCATCAATCAGTCCTTATGTGCCACACATAAGCACAAACATGGGCTTGTACATTCTCAGCTGATGCAACCAGTTTTTTTTTATTTTTATGTAGTTTATTAATCAGAAGTGTATTGAATACAGTAAACATGGAAAAACACACTAAAAACTGGATGTGTGTGAAGATCCTCGTAAAGAAGGGAACCATGTGTGATGCAGCTGTAAATCTACAGAGTGAGAGAATACTCATTACTTCCCATTGGTTTGGTATAAAAAAAACTCAGATATAAGCCAGTTTCAGACATGCATTCTTCTCCAATCTGATGGAATCTGAGCATATCTGGCTGTTGTCTAAATGTGCACCAAGTTCATTTTTCTGTAAAAGTCACAGCAGTCTGCATTCAGTCAAGTTGAAGAATAAACATATTTAAGATGCATACATGTACATATATCAACCTAAATATTGATATAAACTGACAAAATGCTGTCACTTTAGTAGATTGAAGTTGGCAGTGTTACCTATCCATGATCTGAAAAGGGCTTTAGACACAATTAGTTTCACATGTCATCCTGGGTGACATGGCCTGGCCCAAACCCCTTTACGCAATGTAATAATTAGCAGAAAAATTCATGCTGAGTTCTCATTGTTCAGTCTTCTCTATTTCCTCCAGTGCTCCTTCCTGCCCAAGTTTTCCATCCACATTGAGACCAAATATGAGGACAACAAAGGAAGCAATGATAATGTGAGTAAAGCTCTGAGTGTCATGTGGCTGAAAGTGCACTGTAGGGGCATAGCTAGATCTGAAAGAAAAAGCACTGAATTTGTTTTCTTCTTTCTTGAACCTTTGCCCTATTGTATACTTTTCTGTCTGTTTTGCTGCCTCATCTTGTTACCTTTCATAATTTCACCGATATGCTTGCTGTCAAAATCAAAACTAATGGATTCTCTTTGTCAACGGGTCATTGCATCATTGAGTGAAGGACACAAGGAGGTTTATCACTCATTCTGCTGTGTTCTCATTCTTTAAGCTAGTTGAGATTTTATACACAGTTATTAAAACCGTTGATAACATTATTATTTTTATTCACATTAATTTGCCTTAATTTCTCTGTTGTACAGCCAATACAGTTGTAGAAAAGAATCCCTCTTTTTTAATTACATACAGCTTACAGTATCTATCATTACCAAAACACCTCATGCATTAATATTGTGTAGATAGATCGCTGGATATCTCTACCTACACTATCTGGACAAAAAACAATGACCTTTTAATCACTGAATTAGTGTTTCATTCAGTCCCATTGCCACTGGTGTATAAAACTAAGCTTCTAGCCAAGAAGTCTGCCTTTACAAACATTTGTCAAAAACTGGGTCATTCTAAAGAGCTCACCAAATTCAAGCATGGTACGGTAATATGATGCCACTGTTCGCTCCTAGATATTTCACTATCAGCTTCCAGTGATTGCAGAATGGAAGTGTTTAAGAACCACAGCAACTCAGCCACAAAATGGCAGATCACATAAACTAACAGAGTGGGTTACCAAGTGCTGAGGCACATAGTGCATAAAAATCAGCAACACGCTACTGAATCAGTAATTGTGGAGTTCTAAACCTCCTCTGGCATTAACATCAGCACAAAAAATGTGCAAAAGCAAATTCATGGCATGAGTTTACAAAGCCAAGCAGCTGCATGCAAGCCTTACATCACCATGCACAATGCCAAGTGCCAGATGGAGTGATGTAAAGCATACTGGACTCCATGGAAAGGTGTTCTGTGGGGTGAAGACTCACAGCTCTCTATCTGGCAGCCTGATGTCTGAGTTTGACGAATGTCAGAAGACCATTAAGTGACTTCACAGTGCCAACTGTAAAATTTGGTGGAGGAGGGGTAATGCTATGGGGTTGTTTATCTGGAGCTGGCCTGGGCTCCTTAGTTCTAGTGAAGGAAAATCTTGATGCTTCAGCTTACCAAGACATTTTGGACAATTTTGTGCTTATAGTTTTGTGGGAACAATTTTGGGTAAACCCTTTTCTACCCCAGCAAGACTGTGCCCCATTACAAAAAGCAAGGTCCCGAAAGGCATGACTGGATGAGTT
The DNA here is from genome assembly GCA_015106775.1 of Etroplus canarensis. NCBI lineage: Eukaryota > Metazoa > Chordata > Actinopteri > Cichliformes > Cichlidae > Etroplus > Etroplus canarensis. The sequence goes on from VUQH01032228.1 coordinate 2,142, forward strand.
TGGCTGAAAGAACTTGAACCCTGACCTCAACCCCATCAAACACCTTTGGGCTGAGATAGAGTGGAGATTGTGAGGTACAAGTGTCTGACCTCACAAAGGCTCTTTGAGATGATTGGGCAAAAATTCCCACAGACACACCAGCAGAGTGGAAGCTGTTATAGCTGCAAAGAAATTCCACATCCATATCAATGCCAGTGGATATAAAATGGGATGTCAAAAGCTCCTGAAGGGATAATGTGTAGAAGGCCAGGTACTTTTGTCCATAAAGTCCAGCTGGCCATCAAACCATTTACTTTGTCTTTTTTTAATGTATTTTTAGTGGAGTTATTAGCCTAAACCTTTTGAACTAGACAATGCATATTAATAAATTTGATTGTAATTATGATAACAAACCAATATTTAAAGAAAACTGAGAAGTTAAATGTTGGCTGCTTCTTACATCAAGTTGACAAGGTACTCTTGGTATTATTGAGTACTTTATAACAGTTAAAAGCACTTCACTTGATCTCCACCTCACCTTCAGATGGACACTGTTACCCGTATGACTGTTACGCAATATTACCGCTATCCACACTGTGACTGAAAATAAAAGACTGCAGCCCCACTTAGTGGTGGGTCATGAGAGTTGCAAGAACATTATGACGGTATCGCAGATGGTCATAATCTCACATTTGAAATTGATTGTAACAAATGTGGGTGTGGACAAACTTGGTAAAAGGGTCCTTCCGCTCTCACATTAACACCCTAGTACCTCCACCATGTGTCCAGTCACAGCTATTCTTTCTTTTTTCCCCTGCCTCATCTCTTTTAACAACCTTTTCAGTCCTCTCACTGCCCTTTCCCCTGCCACTATACTTGTAATTTTAAAGAATGCAGGAAGTCTAATTAATGTCTGTGACTCAGGAGCAATGAAAATGTTCTGAAAGGAGTTAACTAGATAACTAGCCGGCATTGCTTTGCTGCATCTGTGTCCTGTGACTCACACAGGAGGAAATCATTGACCGCAAGGTGTGAGTCACATTCATCCTCACAGTTTGTTTGGTGTATTGTTTGAAAGTAAAGCAAGAAGGAAAGGAAGGGCTCATCACATCATCTGTGCTCAGGAAATTATTTTATTGTCAAACCCAAACGTCTTAAACCTCTGCTTTCCTGCGCAGTACTTTGATGTCTGACTAAAACGACTTCCAGCATTTCCATGAAGCTGCCTTTATAAATCTACCAAGTGACAGCACTTCATCCCACAGCATTTGTCAACACCTAAAGTGCATTATTGATTGAGCTGTCCTCACACACTCATCTGTTCTCTGTTCCTCAGATCTTTGGCAGTGAGCCCAGAGAGGAGGAAACGGAGGTGTGTTTTGTGGACATCGCTTATGATGAGATATCTGAGCGCCACTACAAAGAGTCAGAGGTGAGGAGAGTGACGTCAGTGACCTCAGGATGCCGAGTGAATGAATGCATGCAAAGGAGTGGAAAGAAAGGTGGAAAGGACAGTGGAGAAGAGGTCAGCATCTAGAAGGATCAGAATAGTGTGTTATAGGTCTCCACCAGCACCAGCTCGTGTTTGACCACCAGGCTGGCCATCTGCCTCCTCTGAGTGATGGAAGGAAGAGAAATGCATGTTTGTGTGGGGGAAGTGATGGGCATTAGCTGTGGTGATTTGACATTTGTATGCGCGTGCGTTCTCCCATCTATCAGGACGTGATGGTCATAAAAAGCTGAGCTATTAATAACCAAGAGGGGTCATGACAGCGCTGCAGTGGTGTTTTATTATTGACACCCTCACTTTCACACACACTTCCCACTGAGCTTTATGGTCTAAGAATAGCACAGAGACACTGTCCAGAGCTAAACATAGAAGTCTAGTTGTCTAATGTAAATATCATGTGAGTATATTGGTCTGTGTTAGTGTTTTTTCACTTAATGTGCATGACATTATCGCACCAGCCCTTATTTAAAAGACATTAGGTTAAAGACACAAAGGAAAAAAATTCACAGCTCAAACAGGGGTGCAATTCAAAGCAGGTGCTCATGATGCAAAGACAAGCAATCAGTGCCCATAAGAAAGGAAATAAATTCTAATGCCAGACAAAATTAGAAAGATGAAAATCTTTTATTGGAGGGGCTAAATTATTAAATACCAGAGCAGCATGCATCACAAAAAGAAGTGAATTAGTACAAAATTAAAGAAGGACCTGAGGCTCATGCCAAGGAGCGGTGTCCGTCCATCTGTCCACCTGCAATTCACAAGAATCACTGCTCCTCCTACAACATTTACGAGAAGTTAATCAAACTAACACACAACGACCATTCAAAGTGTGCTTAAAGTCAAGGTCACATTTGTCTGTTTAAGAGCAGTTTTCTGTTTTCAAAAGGATCGCTACTCCTGAGAGTACTGGTTTGGATTATAACTTTCCTAAAATAAGTGTTTGCATGTGCCCCTTTATACATAAATGGCATCATAAGGTTTATTTATGGCATAGTAATATTTACAGCTAGGTTAGGGCAGGTCAAGAACTAGGGCGGTTGTCCTGGATATGACTGTTTGTGAGCCTTCTTGACTTCTCAGTGGACTGTAGTTCTTATTCATTTGTGCAATATGACAACCAATGAGAATAAAACATATCACTTTCTTTCTATACTTCATATATTAGAAAAGCCTGCAAATTGTGATGGAGCCGGACGAGCTACTATGTCACTGACATTCTGGAGATAACCATATTTGCCTCAGTAAAGCTCAATACATATGTGACTGTTATTATGTCCACAAGCCAGTATGCTCCTAGTACCAGTCCCAAGCCCAGTCAAATGGGAAGGGTTGCATCACAAAATCTTTGCCAAATCAACTATGCGGATTAACAACACAACTTCCATACCGGATCGGTCATGGCCCAGATTAACAATGACTGCCCATTAGCCAACAGAACTTTGGTGAAAACTATGCTACTGCTGGCCAGAGACAACAGACAAGGAGAGGGGAAGGGCATGTTAGGAGGCAGCAAGAGAAGGAAAGGTAGAAGGGTGGAAGTGAGAATAGGGACTTTAAATAGAGGGACTATGACTAGTAAAGGGAGAGAAATGATAGAGAGAAGGAAGGTAGATATACTGTGCGTACAAAACACAGGTGGAAGGGGAGCAAAAAGAAGACATGCAGAAGAGTGATAGCGGATATATTGGACAAGGGATGTTGAAAATTGAGCTGTCAAACAGGTGGAAAAGAAGAAGACCACAGAGAAGGTTCGTGGATATAGTGAAGGATGACATACAGAAGGTTGATGTGGCAGAAGAGGATGCAGGGGATAAGGTGAGATCGAGACAGATGTTCGGCTGTGGCGACCTCTAAAGAGAGCAGCCGAAAGAAGAAATGCTTTGGTTATTAAAGAGTGGAAGTAAATGGAATGGTACTTACTCATTTCCGTACTCTGAGCACTCAAAGCTCTTTTTACAAGAAGCCTCACTCACCCATTCACACAGTGCTTTGTTCTATGCCTTTCTTGACTTTTCTGTTGTCCAGTTACTCAGATACTGAGAAAGCACTCAGTATCCCTCTCAGGTAACATCTGTATCACCTCAAGGCCAGACTCTCCTGACAAGGGCACAGGCCATCTTGCTGCTTTAGAGACCTTGTACAATGATTTGAAGTATTCAGTCTTGCGGAACAAAATTGTCCTCTTCACTATCTCCTCTTCTGCTCTTTCGAAGACTCGCAGATTTCTCGGCACACCACCTGTAACACTTGTCAAACACTTGTCATGTAGTGCATTCACACTGCAATGGATGTATCAAGAGCAATTTAGGTTTCAGTTTCTTGTCCAAGGACACTTTGGCACATGGATGAGAGATGCTGGGGATCAAACCACCAACCTTCCATGTATGAAACAACCCTCTCTTCCTCCTTAGCCACGATTACCCCACAGTGTTAAGAGTTTTTTGAAAATCAATGTGATAAGCAAGGGGCAGCTCTGACGAATGACACTGCATGCTCATATAGTCTCAATCACTGTAATTCACAAATTAGGGACTCCCTAAACCAGTCCTTGTTTTATTGTCTATTTTACTCTAAATAGGACCATTATGTACAAGCCATTAAACTAGTAATTTACCATAAACTCATTAAGAAAAAGTTTATTGAGGTCATAAATCAAGTAAGAAGTAGGGTCATTTTACCATGCAATTATATACAAGTGGACCTCTTTTTGCAACCAGAATTCACCTGCTGGCCACCAGAAAGAATGCATATCTGACGCACTTCATTTTTTAAACCCAGGGTCTACATCCTTCTGTATAAACAATCAGATTTCTGCAGCAAATCTTGAAACAAAAGTAAGTAATATAAAATATATTTTGAAATGATTTTTGTTTATTAAAATGTGTTTAAATTAGATTTATCACATATTAGCATTTTTCATCTTTCCCACTATGAGTAAACTTGAAGACACTTTTGCAACAGACCCCATCCACCTCCATTCCAAGTACTTTCCCAGCGGACATAGAGACACTCAGACACATGACTCTAAGACAAATGAGCATTACTGCAATAATCAGTTTATTGGGAGTAGTGATTAATGCATTTAAAGTTTGTGATTGGAGACTGCACTGTGCCACTTCACTATTCTCTGCATTAGCTTCAAAATAAATAGATGATCCTGTCTTGTAGTCAGAGAAGGAGAAAATGATGTGTGTGAGAGAGATGAAATGGCAAGAAGCAATATTGTAATTAAGCATCAGTTGGAAAATAGTAAATCAGAATATTGCCACTCCTCTTTTTCTTGTGAACCTTTTAAGAACTACTAACATAAGATTGTTTTTTTTCCTGAGGAAAATGTGTAGATCTTCTGAACATGGTATCTTGTGGCCTTGTAGGACCTTCGGTACTTTAAATCGAAGAAGACTAACCGAGGGCTTCTGCAGGAAGGATGGATCAACACTCAAGACCCCATCATGTGCTCCTACAAGCTGGTCACTGTCAAATTTGAAGTCTGGGGCCTCCAAACACGTGTGGAACAGTTTGTACACAAGGTTAGGCCGAAAAAATTTGGGGGGGGGGGAAGAACACACATTGTAGATGAGTTTTGGCCTGTTTTGTCATCGTCAGTGCCAGAGGCATCCCATTTTCTGCTCAGAAAACATGTGATACACAGCCATGAGACAAATCAGCAGTTCCATTATCACCGTTGACAATATCTGCCCTGTTCACTCTCACAGGTTGTCTCAGGGCGCTGCTTCCCTTTTCCTTGGCTGCAGAGTTTAAACTTTGTATCTCCCATTTCCCGAATCCATTTTGCTACAGCATGTGTCCCTCGGGTCAGCTGTCCCTATCCTACCCTTGCCCAAGGCGCGAGCACACACACACACACACACACACACAGGCAAGTTCATTACTCACAGGCTAACACCAGGAGTATCTCACATAAATCATAATCCTCTAGGGGTGCAGAGAAAAATTTAGAAGTGCAAAATGTTTTGAAACTCTCTATAGCCTTTAGAATGAGCACAGTCTGATTCACAGCTTCTCTCCTTGAACTTTCTTCCTACCTCTGCCCCTCTCTGATTTATTTTCCTGTGATCTTACCTCATTTGCTTCCCTTTTCTCTCTTTCTTCTAACTCCCCTCAGGTGATCCGAGATGTGCTGCTTTTGGGACACAGGCAGGCTTTTGCCTGGGTGGATGAGTGGATTGGTAAGTTAGTAAGAGGTAGAGATAGCAATCTTTAGAAAACACGGGTTACTTTAATGTGTAGGCACTGACTCATCTCAGAATTGCAGATGGATAATGGATATCGCCCACTTCACATGAATCATTATATTTTAAAGTGAAAACCATAGAATGTGTATTAAAGACATGATATTGCTCATTGCTTTGTGAAATGTTGCTCTGAAGTCTCAGTTTTAGCGTTATGTTTTCTCACATCTTGTCTTTTGGACCCAGAAGTGATCATATTTGGACACAAGGGCATACACTAGCAAGCTTTATTAACAAGGTGTATCCATAGACTGTATGGGTAAACAAAACAAACACAGATTGTTTTTTCTTATACTACACCCCACTCCCCTCAGTATATAGTGTGCTTGGCATAAAATTTTCACTAGATGTTGGCAACAACCGAAATCACACATGCAAAGAAATCAAACCATAGATGTCCATAAATGAAGTTATGTGTAATAATGTGAAATGACGCAGGGAAAAAGTATTGAACACATGAAGAAGGGAGGTGCAAAAAGCATGGAAAGCCAAGACACCAGCTGAAATGTATCAGTAATTACAAAGCAATCCCGCCCCTTGTCAGTGCAAAGTAGTATCAGCTGGTTCAGGCCCAACTGATGGCCTTTAAAAAGGTGTCTCATTACCAAGGGGTCACACAAGAAACATCTCGTGATGGTAAAAGCAAAGAGCTCTCTCAAGAGCTTCACAACCCTGTTGTTGCAAGACATACTGATGGCATTGGTTACAGAATGATTTCTAAACTTCTGAATGTTTCAGTAAGCACTGTTGGGGCTATAATCCAGAAGAGGAAAAAACATAGTTTTACCGTAAAATGGGCTACAACCAGGTGCTCCTCGCAAGATTTCTGATAGAGGAGTGCAAAGAATTATCAGAAGAATTCTCCTAGAGCCAAGGAGAGCTGTGGAGAGCTTCAGAAAGAAAGAAAACAATAAGTACTCAACCGCCACTGCTGAAAAAAAAGCATGTTATAGCTCATCTAAAGTTTGCTGCACAACATTTAGACAATCCTGTGTAATACTAGGAGTATTGTGCCAGTCACCTGACTTGAATCCAATAGAAAATCTATGAAATAAATAAAGATCATAGTTCATAGAAAACGTCCACGTAACCTTCAAGATTTGAAGACTGTTTGTGTGGAAGAATGGGCCAAAATCACGCCTGAGCAATGCATGCAATGAGTTTTTTCTTAACAGCAAGTGTCTTAAAGCTGTCATTACCAACAAAGACTTCTGTACGAAGTATTAAATAAATTGGGGGGGATCCTGGGGGATCTCCTCCCAGATCTGGACGAGGGCATTACTGATCTCCTGGACAGTCTGAGGTGCAACCTAGCAGTGTCAGATGGACATAATGTCCCAGAGGTTTTCTGTTGCATTTTGGTCAAGTTGCTATTCAATGGTATCAATTCCTTCATCCTCCAGGAGGTGCCTGAATACTCTCACCACGTGAGGCCGGGCATTGTCGTGCACCAGGAGGAACCCAGGACCCACTGCAATAGCGTAGGGTCTGACAGTGGGTCCAAAGATTTCATCCCGATACCTAATGGCAGTCAGGGTACCATTACCTAGCCTGTAGAGGTCTGTGCCTCCCCAGATCATCACTGATTCACCACCAAACCGGTCATGCTGAATGATGTTACGGGCAACAAAATGTACTCCATGGCTTCTCCAAACCCTTGGCCAGTGGTGGACCTGCCAATTCTGGTATTTTATGGAAAATGCCAGTCGAGCTCCACAGTGCCAGGCAGTGAGCACAGGGCCCACTAGAGGACGCCGGGCCCTCAGGCCAACCTCATGAAATCTGTTTCTGTTTGTTTGGTCACAGAAACTCACCCCAGTGGCCTGCTGGAGGTAATTTTGTAGGACTCGATGCTGGTGATCTTCGGGCCCTCAGACGGTACTGAATTGCAAACAGGAATGATTCTGTCATGGAAACCACTGCATGGGTTCAGGAACACTTCCAGAAATCATTGTTTGTGAACACAGTTCACTGTGCCGTCCACAAATGCAGGTTAAAGCTCTGTCATGCAAAGAAGAATGTATATGTGAACATGATCCAGAAACGCGATTGTCTTCTCTGGTCATTTAAAATAGACTGAGGAAAATTTGAAAATCATTCTGTGGTCAGATGAATCGAAATTTGA
>VUQH01032229.1:0-17097 GCA_015106775.1 Etroplus canarensis
GTGTGTGTGTGTGCGTATTGCAGGGGTGTTGCAAAGGCCTGGTCCTGGGCTCACTTTGGTCAGGGTTCAGGCCCCATCCTGCTGGATGCGGTCAAGTGCACAGGAAACGAGCTGTTCCTGGATCAGTGTCCTCATGGCGACTGGGAGCAGCACAACTGTGACCACATGGAGGATGCTGGGGTCTCCTGTAGCCCTTATACAGGTACAACACACACGAACACATATAGACACGCACACACAGATAGCTGCTGTGCACAGTGATGAGCTTAAAGCTGCTATTTATAGCCCCTGGGCTTCAAACATCAATAAATCATTACTGCAAAGAGCAGCGACATCCTGTTTGTGACAAGTCAAAACAGGATTTATGGGAGCAGAGAAGTAACATATTAATTCATGTGACCAAACTGAGTTCAATAATTCATCCAAAAATTACATTTTATTATTAATGGCAGATGTAGCATCTATAAAAAGGAATCAAAAAGAGAGAAAAGGGAGTAAGGAGAGAAAAAGGATTTTATTTCTGTTTCTAATCACATTTGTGGTCCCAAGGGACATTATAAAAGCCACAACATAAAACTGTTTCAGACGGTGTGGTGCGTCTGGTTGGAGGAGACAGTCCATGGGAGGGTCGAGTTGAAGTTTTTCACAACGGTGACTGGGGGACGGTCTGTGATGACCACTGGACCCAGCAGCACGCAGAGGTGGTCTGCAGGCAGCTGGGCTACAGGTATGAACACAACACAGAGGTTTCCATATTAAAGTTATATTGTGGTTTTAGTCTCTGATAATTTTCCTGTGCTCTAATCAGATCTTTATAATAATAAATGATCATGAAAAATAATCATAAATAATGATCTACACTGAATTTCCACTAAGTGTAATAGTGGCCTTGTTCCGCCCATTTCCAGCTCCATATTTTTATCAGTCTTGGACTCTACTAAAGTAATCCTTATTTATCTTATACTGGGGTTTGGTGGAGCACCTCAGTTTATTCGCTTTATGCCTGAGATTATGTTATTAGGGATATCCACTCTTCCTGACATAATACATAGCTAAGAGTATAAAAACTGTCTAAACTGAGCATTTAGAGCAGCCCAAAGCCTTGTATTTTGTCTCTATTACTTGTACATACACTGACCTCCACTGACCATGTTTAATATCCATCACTGTAAGAGTATATCTGTGACAGAAAATTCCTGCAACTTGTTTTCCAAATTGGTTCAGTCTTACCACTTTCATAGTGTGGAGCCAGCAGCTGTTTTTGGTGAGACTCTAAACTCTAAAACTCAAAGCCTCTAACTCTAAAAACCTGCACAGCACCAAACAGCTGAGAGATGAAGGTAGAGATTAGCAGGTGAACATAAATGAGCGTTAAGCAGCTAAACAGCCAGATCAAAATCTGAGCTAAAAGTAGCTATTATGTTAATACCACTTCATAAATTGGAGTTGATACGTTGCATGTGTGGGACAAAAAGAAATGTTTTATTAATTGATAAGTTTCTTCCAACTTCGTTATAGTGTAAAACCTAAAAGATGTTGTTTTATTTCTAGTAATATGATACTTTATAATATACTTTATACATTATATACTTTGTAAGTGGACAATAAACTCTTTTCCACCTCCAGGGGTCATGCTGAGGTCGTATCCGATGGGACATTTGGCGAGGGTGTTGGTTTGATCCTTCTGGACGATGTCCAGTGTGAGGGATCGGAGACCTCGCTGCTAGACTGTCAGCATGGAATCTGGGGACGGACTGACTGCTCCCACAGTGAGGACGTCGGAGTTCGCTGCAGAGGAAGGTCCGATGAGGAGACTAATGAGGTGCCAGTTATAGCACCTTCCACAGGTGAGAGATGACGATGATGATGTACAGTCAGAATAATCAGAATAGGCTGGATCACCTCTGTAGTTTTTGTGCTCCAAAAACATTTTTAACTTTTATTTGTTCAGTATAATTCTTCTGAGATCATGGCTCCAATGGTACGTCCACAAGACCTGTCACTTTCACACTTCCAATTTACTGGCTGTGTAACCTGCCTTGCAATGCATTTTGGGGTGATTTTACATGAGTGGCAGGGTGTTGTGTGGCCTTCTTCTCACAGCACAAAGTTGAATTCTAGGAAACTTCATGAAGATGGCATTTTGGAATGATACAAAGCAAAGAAAATTTTCAAATGACTCTGTAGTCCTGCAAATAACTAAGTACAGCCCGTGATTCAGTGGCATCTAAAATCATCTTTAGCAGCAGTAACTTAAATTAACAATTTTCTAATGACTTTATCAGTCTCTCACATCATTGTGAAGGAAGAGTTGTCCACTCTTCTTCACAACATTGCTTCAGTTCATTTAGCTTTGCAGGCGTTTGTTGACTTTGGCTGGGCCATTGCAGCACCCCCACTTCTTTTCTTTTTTCTGTTGTAGATTTGCTGATGTGCTTGGAATCATTGTCCTGACAAAATTTTGCCCAAGCTTCAGCTATTGGACTTTAGAACAATTTGGTACACAAAGAAGTTCATGATCAACTCAATGACTGCAAGGTGCCCATATTCTGTGGTTGCAAAACAAACCCAAATCATCACCTATCCTGCTTGACAGTTGGCATCAGGTGTTTGTGCTGATATGCTGTGTTTCCACGAAATGTGGTGCTGTGTATTATGGCCAAACATCACCCTTTGGTCCTGCTCTCCAAAGGACATTGTTCCAGAAGTCTTGTGGTTTATTCAGATCCAGCTTTGCAAACCTAAGCCACGCTGGCATGTATTGTTAAGAGAGCAGAGGCTTTCTCTCGCAACCCTTCCAAACAAGCCATGCTTGAGTCTTTTCTAATTTTACTGTCGTAAACTTCAACATTTACCATGCTAACCGAGGCCCGTAGAGTCTGACATGTATCAATGTTTTTGCAATTTCACCAAGCATTGCACGGTCTGACCTTGGGGTGATTTTTCTGGGACGTCCACTCCTGGAAAGATTGTGGCAGTGTGTTAACACACATCTGAAAGCTCCAGACCAGCAAACTGCCAACACTTTAGCTTTTATAGATCAGTTAATCAAGTGCATTTCTTACCCTCTCATTTCCTATGAAAGTACTAAGGGTGTACTTAGTTATTCACAGGACTGAATTTTGGATGAATGAGGTGATCCCTTGGCCGGAAAAAAAATCTAAAATAAAATTAAAAAACAAACTAAATCCTGCATTCTCCTTAATAGTCAGCAGGGGGTGACTCCTCCAGTTTCAAAAAGAAGCTTGCTTGTGTTGAAGTCTATGACAAAAACATTGTCACCTCCCTTGCTGTGTGACCTCAGTAAACACTTTCCTGATGGGTTTTTGGTTTTGGTTGATGGATTCAAGTCTTACTGGATTAAACATCATGTTCATTTCCTATACACACCAAAATATACATTAAAGAACTAGCTTCTTTAAGTTCCGACTGCAACGTGATTGACAAATGTAGTCCTATAATCCTTTCCTCAGTCGTTATGCTCAGTTTCAAAACATGAAGATGCCAGTAGTAAAAGTGGTCAGCTTATACCTTCTAGTGGGTGACATCACAGTGGCTACATCCATCCTTTACATACTATCTATACTGCGGGCACGTACTATAAGCAGCCTGTTCATCACTGTCCAGAACAACCTCAGTTTGTAGTTGTAGTTGGATGTATTGCTGAAGGACACTCCACTTAGATTTATTTCCCCAAACTGGCAACCTTCCAGACCTCTCCTCCTCCTTCAGACCACGAACGCCCAGGTTTATTTGGATAGAAGTAAACATCAGGTTTAAAAAAATAACTTGAGTTAAAGCAGCAAAGAGCCATTTTCTGTCTTTGAATGTACTGTTTTTTAAAAACATTTTTATTATACTTTATTTTACATATTGCAAGATGGAAGGAAGAAACCAGCAAAAACAAGAGACTGTCACTACACTGTACTGCAGAAGTTTGGTGGAAACTGCAAATTTTTTTCCACAAAAGGGCAAGCTGTCTGGAGAACACTGGTCTTACGCTGCCTACCTGCCTTGTTTACTTGGGTGGTTTTCTGTCCAAATGGTTTACATGTCACATGTTGACAGCTGTGAAAATAAAGCGCTGTTACTGTCTCTGCTCTCCAGAGGCCCTGCTTCTCCTGTCCATGCATACAGTACATTAGAATGAGAATAGTGAGACACCAGATGACATTTAACAGTGTCTGCGGACAAAAACCTTGCTCTGTCTCTGTAGATGCACAGACCTGAATATGAATGAGGTTTTTTTTCTGTTCTTAGGTCCCCTGGTGCGTCTCGTGGGTGGCAGCAGCAGGAAGGAAGGTCGAGTCGAAGTGTATCTCCATGGTGACTGGGGAAGTATTTGCGACTCGGGTTGGAATGACCTGAACGCAGCTGTGGTGTGCAGACAACTTGGACACAGGTTCATGTGATTGAATGAAAGAGGACAGAGTTTTAATGATAATGAAGTAAAAAGGAAAATTACATCTTCTCCCATGTCTCTTCTTCAGTGGTGGAGCGGTCGCAGCTGGAGGGTTCGGTCAGGGGAAAGGACCTGTCCATCTGGACCAGGTGAGATGCACGGGGAAGGAGGAGTTCCTAGGCGAGTGTCCCTCTCTGGGCCAGAGCATCCGGGGCTGCAGACGCAGGGAGGATGCAGGAGTGCGGTGTGACGTCACACCCCGGGAGTCAGCGGTGCAGACTAAGCCTGAAGAGCTGAGCTGTGGGTTAAGGAAGTTGGCGGAGGAAGAAGGCAAGAGGAGGCATCAGGGAGAGGAAAATATGCTTAGGTAGGAAAAAAGAACCAATATAATGCTCATAATGAAATCTTAAACCTTTTTCACTTCATTTCTGAGACATAGTTCTCTAACTAGAGGGCATTCTTTTTTAAACTATTCTCATTTGTTACTTGATTGAACTGATAAGGGCCAAAATATTTTGATGAACCGCTCACCTCCCATCCTCTGTGGATTAGCTTTGCAACCTGTGACCTCTGTGTTCACACAAAACAGCACATGGCAGCTCCAATATAGACACAAAAACCCTAAATCCAGGACTCCTACATCTCAATAATACTACTTCGCAGAGGTTTTCCATTTTACTTAGTATAAGGGTACTCCATTGATTTAGCTTTAATATTAACATGTTATATTGCGCATAGTGTTACAGTAATTCAGGAAGGCACAAGGTGAAACTCAGTCACTATCTTGGTGGGACAGCTGATCTCAGTGCCAGCTGACAGCTAAGTTGATTTCTTTTTTTACGCATCTGGTCGGCAAATCTCATGTATGGCACACAATTTAAACCTGCAAGCTGCTTTGCAACCCACCACCTCAGCGCCTCCTTTTCATGCCATGTCTGACATAGAAAGAGGAATAACAAAAATTTTTTTCCTGTGACTGAACAGATTTTCTTTTGGGGCATTTTTACGCTTTATTTGAAAAGAGAATGTAAAGGGTAGACAGGAAAATGAGATGAGGGAGACTGACACACAGGATATGGCCTAGGGCAGACTTGAACTCAGGTCCCTGCAGCAAGGGCGCTAGCCTCCAGCAAATGAGTCACCTGCTCAACCAGGGAAGCTCTAGCAGTACAGAGAGCAAGGCTTCTTTTTAATAGTTATTGTGAATGCTGCTGTATTGTATCACCTGTATATACAACATTTTAAAACCTGTGTTTTTTTAAGCTGATGGTGCAGAGGAATGAAAGTCAGTAGAAGCAAAACAGAGTGCATGTGCATAAATGAGAAGGAGGCAGGCGCAATGGTGAAGGTGCAAGGAGTAGAGGTAGTGAAGGTGGATGAGTTTAACTACTTGGGATCAACCATCCAAAGCAATGGACAGAGCACAAGAGTGGTTAATAAAAGAGTGCAGGCAGGGTGGAGTGGATGGAGACAAGTGTCAGGGGTGCTTTGTGACAGAAGGATAGCAGGAAGAGTGAAAGAGAAGGTTTACAAGACGATAGTGAGGCCTGCCATGATGTATGGCCTGGAGATGGTGGCACTGACGAAAAAACAGGAGGTGTTGCTGGAGCTCCAGGGTGTCTTTTGCATGTGTAAAGTTCATCTTCTGCATGCATTTGTAAAATAACATTTTGGCATACAATAGGTAGATAATTAATATAAAGTGGTCCAGGTATGAGGCCTTGTGTTACCCCTACGGGACATTTGATTCCTTATTCATGAACATATGATTCAGACAAAAACAAAACAAAACAAAACAAAAAAACAAAGTTCCACTTGGCATCTTTTGTTAAAGTTAGTTTTTAAAGTTATTAAAGTTACTAGCAGGGTCTTTTGGTGGTCTGGTGAATCCGGGGAAACCTTCTGCTTCTTTTATGAAGTATTTTAACTATTTGTTTTTGTTTCTTTCCTACATATATAGTAAATGAAGAAAAGTTCATATTGATGAGCAACCACATACTGAACTCCCAAAGCTAAGCAAAAAGCAAATAGGAGTTTTGATTGAGACCTCTTTGTTTTCTTGCTTAGAACCACATGGCCGTGGCAGGTGTCTGTGTGGCTTCGGTCTCAAGAGGACGATGGCAGTCCTCTCTGCAGTGGCACTCTGATCAGCCCCTGCTGGGCCCTGACGTCTGCTTACTGTGTCACCAGGTAAACCCAAAGCAGAACTATAAGTCAGTTGCTTCGGTATGATACATGAATGCAAATTCCTGTTATGTTTCTTCCTTCTCTCTCTCCTGCAGGTTTGGCAGCGAACCGTCCCAGTACATGGTGAGAGTTGGGGCGTCGGAGCGCCATCTCACCCCAGAGCAGGTGGTGGTTCACAGGAAGTTTAAGGGTCAGAGTGGAGGGCACGATTTGGCTTTGCTGAAGCTGCCCAACACCAAGGGTCATTGTCTGACCTTTGACCCCAACACCAACGCAGCATGCCTTCCTGCCACTGACACAGATTCAGGGGGAAAAACTCCATCTTCTTGTGTGGTCACAGTTACAGCTGGCTGGACAGGACCAGGTAAAAGTTCTAAAAAATGTTTAGGTACAACATGTGGATGGAGAAGATTTTACAGCTGCTCACACGGAAACAAAAACTACACTTAATGTGTCATAGTTTTCACAACTTTGCATTTAATAAAACACACACAGGATTAAATAGTTTTACTTAATGAATAAATATACAGACTTACAGTACTGTGCAAAAGTCTTGCTCTAACGCTCAGTTCTTTACATTTTGCTTCCAAGGAGCCAGGCTCTCTTAATTTTTTAAAGAGGTCTTGAGTAATAGTTCCCCAGGCTTTCTGAAAGTTTCTCAAAGTTTTTTTGGACATTGGCTGCTTTTCCACTCATTTTCAGTCCAGTCATTGTACTTGACCATTTTCAGAGGAATGTTTTTTTATATTTGTTAAGCCACTTAACACTGACCCATGAATCAGTAAATCATAAAAAAGAGACCTAAGACATGGACTGAACCAGTGTTGTGTCTGCACATAATAGAAAACTTAGCAAAGAACCAGTTTTAAAGTGTATCTTTAGACATTTTGTTACTAGCAGCCCATGGCAAAAACACATCATTTGTTCTCATTTCTTTAGTCGGATCTATATAAAATGCCAAAAATAGCAGTTTGACAGGTGTGAAATAGCATTGGAATAGCATTTGTGCACTAACAACGTGATTCCCAAAGAGACATCAGCTGAAAACTTGGCATATCTTGGCATGGCATGCAGTGTATCCTTAAAACACTGAGGAAACTGGGCAAGTGGAGGACAAAAGAAGAAGCAACAGGCCTAAAAAACTATCTACAGCAGATGAACAATATCTGACCTGACACAGGACATGAGAGATGCAAATGACCTTCAAGGATGCCTCAAGACTTTTGCACCATACTGTACGGTAAATATTGATTTGAAAAGTTATAGATTGAACTTCTGCCAGGTTTCACCGCTCAGTGACAATTGTGAGTTCTGGAAGGGAGAAACAGGGGCTTCTGAAACAGCTTCACCTTTTCTGAGAAGGCCAAGGTTCCAGTAACAAATAAATAATTTTCATGATGATTGTGATGAAGTCCATAAGCTGTA
Source organism: Etroplus canarensis (assembly GCA_015106775.1). NCBI lineage: Eukaryota > Metazoa > Chordata > Actinopteri > Cichliformes > Cichlidae > Etroplus > Etroplus canarensis. The sequence goes on from VUQH01032229.1 coordinate 8,015, forward strand.
ACACGCTGCTCTAGGAATTAAGTTCTTCAATATATAACAAATGTTGCTGGCCCAAGGTGATGTCATTGGGTTGTCAAAGTGAAGTCCCAAACTCCAAAGGCCACCTGTTAGAAAATGCATGAAACAGAGAAGAGCGACAAATATTCACAATTTTAAGATGCACCAAATGAGTGAAACAATTTTAGTCACAGTAGCTCCTCAAGTATTGTCTGTCATTACAGACAATAATGAGAGGACAGAAAAATAAAGGAGCGAAAGACAGCAAAGTAGCTTAGTATCTCTGCAGTATAGTGGTTTACATGTTTGTCATATAAGTTTAAAGTCCATCTTTCAAGTCCAGGTGGGGACACAAGAAGGACATCCAGTTTAAAAATTGCACCGAATTATCAGTGTGGATTTATCTGCTGTGGTGACCTCTGGGGAAAAATACAAGGGAGCAGCTGAAGTAGCGATGCTGGGTCAGTGCCCTGAGAGCATTCTTTGACTTTTAGTGAAATATCCTGACATGCGGCTGAGGTGTCATTAAATTTAATACAGAGTTCCATTTCACCCTGAAAATGAATCCTAATGGCTTTGATGGTTTCCTGATTTGTCCTCTGGCACCACCGTGTGGTTGAGACTTGGCCAACTACTGTTCATACATTAACATGAATCTGCTTCATGTGACTCCACGTGGTTTCATTTTGTGTATTTAACATTGATAGTGCTTATTGATATACAGAAAAATAACTGAGCCAGAGTGAGCCCTACAGGCTTCTTTTCATCTGTTGACTTTTGCCAGTTTTTTTTAAAAACAGCTGCTTAAAAATTAAAAAGAGCTATTGCCAAAATTAGCAAATAGTTCACCAACCAAACAGGCAATGTAGCAAAAAGATAATTAAAAAACACAAAACATAACATAGACTGAGATCTAAGCCCTCCCACAAGATGAATTTTAATAACTCTGAAAATCCCTTCAGGTTTCATCGCCTGTGTTCCAACACTCGTACAACAATGGCATTCCCACCGGCCACATCTGTACTACTGGGTGCTAATTAGCAAATGTTAGGACTTACATGAGAATGCCAAAAAGCCAAACTAAGCTTATGAACATCGTAAACATTTACAATTTAGTTGCCTAATTACAGCCTCACAGATCCTATTATCTGTGTAAAAATGCTCTAATTTGCATATTTTCCCAGAGCAGAACTATGAATATTAGATAAACCCAGGTTCAAATTGCTTCTTTTATTTTGTTGAGACATTAGAATCAAATGTATTTACAAAAGGTTTTTTTGTGCATTTTCATGACAACACTACACACAGTCAGGAATGAAAATGGTGAAGATTTTGAGATCAAACCTAGAAATCAGTTTCTGAAAAATATATAATGTTGTGAATAGGGAATAGGAATCAGTAAAAAGAGTTGTGAATTTGTGGGTAAAAACGACTGAAGAACTTTGCCCTTCATGACACAACCTTCCATGGTGTGAGGGCCTTGTGTCCCCACCTGAAATAAAATCAGGGACTTTTCACTTGCAAGACTAATGTGTAAACCATTATACTACATTCCCCCTTGGTTCCCCCTTTGCAGCTTTAACAGCTTCCACCCTTTTGGGGGACTTTCTATATGATTCTGTAGTGAGTCTGTGAGAACTTTTGCTCATTCATCCAGAAGAGTATTTGTGAGGTCAGACACTGATGTTAGATGAGAGGGCCTGGCTCACAACCTCCACTGTAGTCCATCCCAGAGGTATTGTTGGGCTTTAGGTCAGGGCTGTGTGCAGGCCAGTCAAGTTCTTCTTCACCAAACTCATCCAGCCATGCCATACTTTGGGCACTGGGACAGTCATGCTGGAACAAAAAAGGGCCTTCTCCTAAACTGTTCCCACTAAGCTGAAGCATATAATTGTCCAAAATGTCTTGGTAAGCTGAAGCATAAAGATTTCCTTTCACTGAAACTAGGTGGCCCAGGCCAACCCCAGAAGAATAACTCCTGTCACAAAGATAACATTCTTCTGGCATTCACTAAATCCAGATTCATCTATCAAAATGCGGAATAGAGAGATGTGATGCATCACTCCACAAAACACATTTCACTGCTCCAGAGTCCAGTGGTCATGTGCTTTACACCACTCCATCGAACGTTTGGCATTGTGCTTGGTGTTGTAAGGCTTTCATTGCAGCTGCTCTGCCATGGAAACACATGACATGAAGTTTCTGGCGCACAGTTTTTGTGCTGATGTTAATTCCAAAGGAGATTTGGAGCTCTGTAGTTATTGAGCCAGTAGAATGTTGGTGCATTTTACACACTATCTCAGCACAGCAACCCCACTCTGTAACTTTACGTGGCATGCCACTTTCTGGCTGAGTTGCTGTGGTTCCTAAACACTTTTGCTTTCACATTCACAGTTGGTTATGAAATATGTAGAAGGGAAGAAATTTCATGAACTGACTTGTTGCAACGGTGGCATCCTATGACAGTACCACACTTGAATTCAATGAACTCTTTAGAGCGATCCACTAGTTCACAAATGTAAAGGCAGACTTTATAGCTAGGTGCTTGATTTTGTATCCCTGTGGCAATGAGACTGAATGAAATGAATATGAATTCAGTGATTAAGAAGTGTGGCCCAGTACCTTTCTCCATATAGTATAGCCTTAGGAATGACAGAAAGCACCACACCTCTGCTTAAACGTTTACTTCGGAAATTTTCTTCCCATTGATCTGAAAGGACACATGTCATAGAAGCATACTAGCCAAAAATCTAGGTAAAAAAACATGTCTGTACCTGCGGTGTCACCTTAATCTGCTGATTGCTTCAGTAATTGTAATCCTGTCATCCATCCTTTCTTCTTCTAGACTCCGTTCTTGCTTCCTGGGTCCCTCTGATGTCGTCATGGCAATGTAAGAAGCGCTACGGCAACAGTTTCTCCAGTCACGGCACCCTGTGTGCCGGCAGTCCTCCAGACACCAGCCTCCTCCATGGTGACGGCTGCCAGGGCAACTCCGGAGGCGGGCTGGTGTGTCAGGTGGAGACGGGTCGATGGGTCCTCACTGGTGTTGTCACCGGGGGTTACGGCTGCGCTGATCCCTCCTCACCTGCTCTCTACACACGAGTCAGCCGCTTCAGGGGCTGGATCGACGAGGTCATCAATGCGCAGGCACGCCCAGAGGCGCCACGTGCACAAACACGAGAAGATCTGACACACAATGACATAACACACGCACACGGTGAGGGCAAAGATGAATACTTACATGCGCATGGCAAACACACACACGATCAGCTGCAAACAAATGAAATCAGCGAGGTTAAACAGGCGCACTCTCATCATTCACACACCAGTCAGCACGCTCACACCCAAATCAAACACACTCACCGGGTGGAGGACACAAACACACAGATGCTGGTCTGATTGAGGCTGTGCCATTGGCTTACCACCTGTGCCATGTGACCGCCTGAGGAGGGTTAAAGGACGAGGAAAAGCAAAGAAAGATGCTCTAAACGTCAGTCAGTACAAATAGCTGTCTACTCAGCTCATTTAAAATCTGAACTCAGTGTTGTGAATCCCAGGTGTGTGCTGTGGGCAGACTTTCTTGAGCTGTGCAGGTCATTTGTGGTGCTTTTACATGTGAGTTTGAGCCTGTTTAGAAGGAGCTGGGTCGGCTGATTTATCAGCATGCTGATCAGGGCCATTTTCTGAAAATCAAAAAAAAAAATCAGCATTGCATGTGTTTTAAGGAAACTCGTATTCGCATAAGTATTCGGGGGGACATTTCAAAGATGGTCACACAAGAATCTATGCTAATTTCGCCTATTTATATGTCTTCTGTGCGAGTTTTAAAAAAGAACAAAACATTAAGTATAAAGGCTGACTGACTATCATCACCGTCCTCTGAGATGATTAATGTAGATAAACTCTAAAGTCCTGCAGCAGTTGAGGCTCATCCTACGTTAGGTTTTTATAAAAATCCAGATGTGGTTTTCTTTTCAAACAGGGCTTCTCTCTTCAGGCTATTGTCTTTTACTTTTGCCGGTGAAAGTGCTATTGTTCAATTGGACCCACGACTAAGCTACTCATCTTAGGACCATGCCGCTGATTTAGCAGGTTTTAGTTTATTTAGTACAACACCATACAGAAGGGTAGCCCAGGTTTTAAGCCACAGGACTTGAACAGTTCAAATGTTGGACTGAACGGTATAATTAACATTAACTAGGTCACTATTGAGCTTGTTACCCCTTCCCAGGTCCAAATACACTTTACACTTTGTATTATGTTACACATATTCTCTATTAGCTTGTTTCTTATTGGCATAGATTAGCCTATTGGTGCCTTATATGTCATTATAGAGCACTCATCACCTTATTGAGCCTGTCTCTCTATGCTCATCTTCTTCCTCCTCCTGAGCCTGATTTTTCTGGAGGTCTCTTCCTGTTAAAGGGAGTTCTTCCTTCCCACTGTCGTCAAGTGCTTGCTCATAGGCAATCATCTAATTGATGGGGGTTACTCTCTGATACTACAGGGCCTTTACCTTACAAGATAAAGCACCTTGAGGAGACGGTTGCTGTGAACTGGCACTATATAATCCTGAACTGAACTGAAACATGTATTCTGCGTGAACATATTTTATAACTAAGAGATTTCCTGTTAACCTTCATAGTCGTTTTGACACAAAAGTATTCCACATTTATGAAACACTCTTACAGGAGACTCACTAATCTTGTGGTACTACCACCCACACTAAACAAAGCAAATTAAAACCATGATTCATGTCCAACTTTCTTACAAAATGTTTGGAGGTTATTGATGGAAAATACAGTTGGGTCCATACATACTTGGGCATTTTTTTTTAAATTTTGCCTCTGTACACCACCACAGTGGATTTTAAACCAAGCTGTTGAAATGTGATTGAAGTGCAGGCTGTCAGCTTTAATTCAAAGGGTTGGACAAAAGAATTGCATTAACTGTTTAGGAATTACAGCCATTTTTATACACGATACACAATTTTAAAGGTTTAAAAGTAATAAAGTGATTGACAAGTAGTTTCATGGCCAGGTTGAGGCCTGTTCCCTCATTATTCCTTGACAAACTAAGAGGATAAATGATCTGGAGTTGATTCCAAGTGCTGGACTTGCATTTGGCTACTGTGCACTAAAACTCTCAATATGAGGTGTAAAGAGATGTTGATGCAAGTGAAGGAGACCATCATTAGGTTGAAACACCAAAATAAACTATCAGAGAGATAGCAACAACTTTGGGAGTGGCAAAAATCAACAATCTCATCCAGTCCTAAAAAAGGATTGCACTGGCCAGAACCATGCAACACCAAAAAGCAAGGAAGACCATGGAAAGCAACTAAAGTGGATCATTGTAGATTTTTTTATTTAAGAAAAACCCATTTACAGCATCCAGCCAAGTGAAGAACATTTTTGAGGAAGTAAGTATATTACTACAATTAAGAGACACCTTCATCAGTGTAATCAGAATCAGAAGACTTTATTAATCACAGAGGGAAAATGCAGAGTATTTACAACAATGTTACACTCAAAAAAGGAAGGCCAGATTAAATTTGTCTAGAAAGCATCTGTAAGAGCCTGTTCAGTTCTGGACAGATGAATTCCAAAAAAAATATCTCAGTGGAGAAACACAGCATTTGGTGATTTCCATGGGTTCCAGACTTCAGGCAGTCAGTGGGTGTGAAGGATTTCCCTCAAAGTGCCAAAAATAAGCCTTATACTTTAAAATTCTGTTCATTTGTTCCATAATTTTTTTCATCTGAAAAGGGGTATAAAAATTCCTAAACAGTTAATGCAATTCTTTTGTCAAACCCCTTGAATTAATGCCAAAAGTGGCCATTTTAATCATATTTCTTCTTCTTTTGGCTGCTCCTGTTAGGGGTCGCCATAGCAGATCAGCTGCCTCTGTCTCACCCTATCTCTTGCATCCTCTTCCCTCACACCAACCCTCCTTCACTACATCCATGAACCTTCTCTGTGGTTTCCATCTTCAACATCCTTTGTCCAATATATTCACTATCCCTCCTCTGAACATGTCCTAACCATCTCAGCCTTATCTCAGAACTTCTCAACCTGAACTGTCCCTCTGATGTATTAATTTCTAATCGTGTCAAACTCGGTCACTCCCAGCAAAAATCTCAGCATCTTCGATTCTGCAACCTCCAGCTCCACCTCCTGTTTTTTTGTCAGTGCCACTGTCTCCATATCATACATCATAGCAGGTCTGACTATCATCGTGTAAACCTTCCCCTTCATTCTTGCTGCTATCCTTCTGTCACAAAGCACCCCTGACACTCATCTCCACCGCCTCCACCCTGCCTGTACTCTCTTCTTCACCTCTCTTATGTTCTGTCCATTGCTTTGGATGGTTGATCCCAGATATTTAAACTCATCCACCTTCACTACCTCTACTCCTTGCATCTTCACCAGTCTACCTGCTTCCCTCTCATTTTTGCACATGCACTCTCACATTTTGACTGTTTGATTTAAAACTGTGGTGGTTTACAAAGGCAAAATTCAGAGGCAAAATTCCAAAAAATGTCCCTAAACTTACAGAGCCAACTTAATGTATTAATGTTTGTGGTATGAAGTACGATCATGCAGAATAAAGCATTATCACTTGCTTTATATTGAGTATTAAAGAGGCAATAACCTACAAGTATGTGTGCTCATGATATAAAGTGTTACCAATGTCATACACATTTAAAGTAATTCAATGCAAGAATTCAGAATGACAGAAGTATCATAAGTAATACAAGCTTAATTACCTCTGATCCTTCTAAACCACTTTTAATATTTGATTAAATGTTCCCACCTAGTCAGAGATTTGCTGGCTCAAAATTAGCCTCTGTGGGGGGCAGGGGACCACTTTCAAGTATGATCAGCCCCCTTACATTATAATAAGCAATTCTCCATCACATTATGTGACAGAATTGTATTTATTTTCCTGTTATTTCTGAACCTTTAATAATGAAAAATGCATAGACACATTTCCTTTTCCCCAGGAATCTGCAGATATTTTGTCAAAGTAGCTGAGGTCTAATCCAATGCAATCATCCTACATTAATAGTGTAGAATAAACAACAAAGGACACATTGGTTGAATCTTACTAACCTGGTTTGGAAATACACCCCACCGTTACATCAAGTGTACATAACTTTCTGCATTTGTACTCCAAAAACTAAAATGTGCAAATACATTGGTATGGTCCTTTAAAATTGTACAGGACTCTCCTTTCAAAGCCATTGGAAGTGGACAGCTGGGTCATAAATATCTTTTTGTACTGGCTCTAGATAGATGAATAGATGGGTGCTCAGACAGAGGGATAGCTGTTTAGATAGTACGTGTTCTGCATTAATTTTTAACTGAATTAGATAGCCAAACTGGTGAAATTCAGTGTTGTCTATTCTGTTGTTCTCTGAGCAGATGTGAGATCTGACCAGAAGATGGCGGCGTTGCTCTATTTTCACAGGGTTATTGGCCCTGATGGTTCTTTTTTATACTGTTGCTGTAAGTGTATGGACTTGTGCTTAATGTACTGTGAACCACTGTGTCGTGAAGCATCTTGTAACCTGCAGCGCCAACGTTCCTCAAAGCCTGTTGTTATGATCCTGTACATAAACTGAAGCCCTTCTCCCCCAAACTTGATGTTTTCCCATGCCTATCCTGTAGGTTCATGTAAATACTGTATGTCTCCGGCCGGGTGATGAGGATGCAGACAGAGTAAAGATGTTTTAGATGTACTCCTACTTTACCTGTGTTTAACCCATCAGCTGCTCCTCAGTGTAATGTGCTGAATCATGATTGAGTATTAAAATGTATACCTGCTGAGAACAAGTCAGTGTTGCTGTTGTCTCTGTTTGTGACAATCAGGTGTTTAATAATTAGCTTTAATGAGTTCTGTTTTCCCTGAGCAGCAGCAGCAGCAGCAGCAGCCTAGACTGAAAAATTAAGGCTAAGTGCTAAGAAATGCAGATCCTCCAGTGGCCACTTGAGGCTGGTTCTGAAAGTGAGTCAATCCCTATAAACCTCCAAGTGAGTCAGTCCTCATAAACCTCCAAGTGCCCAAGTTAAGTGATAAACCTGACATGTTCACAGCCTGGTAATTTCCCCATCCATAACCACAATGCAAGGGGCATGCTTTTAACACTCACGTGTTTGGATTCTATTACAGCTCTAAGTTAGAGGTGTGGCCACTTTGAATGTCAGGTGAGCCTACGCAGGCAGCCTTTGCCTCACCTGGTAACTGGAGTCACTGAACTGGATCTCCCCACCGTGTTTGTGGTGTTAGCACCTTTTGGAGCTTTTAAATGTAATTATCTGACCAATCAGTCTGTATATTAGTCTGTTACTTAGCACTAATTAAATGGGTTAATATATATGTAGCACTTTTTGCCAAGGACACTTGAGCAAGGTGGTGAACCCAAGGCATGCAGGCTGGAGGAGCCAGGGATTGAACCACCAACCTTCCAACTGGAAGGTGACCCACCACAGCTACCCAGGTAGCAGATCTCTCTCTATCGGTATCGGGCACACTTCCATACTAAAAAAAACATGGATTTCATATTCTGGAAAATAAAGAGAGAGATTGCTTATAAACTGTTTCTACCCTCCACGTAATTGAAAAGTAAATCTGCTTAGCTGCTGCTCTCAGTCACCCATGAGCTCTGTTAATCTTTTCTTTTGTTAGAATGGGCTCCCCTCTGAACAAAAGGGGATCAGAGGAAACCCTTGTTGGAGTGGATTGACCAGACTCTATTGAAAACTGTGGAACAAGTGATTTACAAAGAGCATAACCGAGGTGACCTTTTGGGAAATGGCTGATTAGTTGTAAATCTGACTAATGATGCTAACAATTTGAATATGATGAGATGTGATTACTGGAATAAAGTTTTGTTGGTGGGCTGTGGATTTATTACAAGTCCTGAAAATTTAACGCAGCTCTCACATAGTTCTATTAAAAAGTTGGTCATTTAAGGTGGATAAAAACCCTTTGCTTTCTTGAACTTAGCGTGCATGCACACACGTACGCGCACACACACACACACACACACACACACAGACGCTGGCTCAGTGGCTCATTAA
>VUQH01032231.1:0-22568 GCA_015106775.1 Etroplus canarensis
ATCTATGTGCACACGTACACATAGATGAAATCTGGGGTGGGAGGGGGAGGCAGGAGGTAGTACAGGAAGTAATCACGGTTTTGAAAAACACAGCAGCGGTCTCCACAGCACTCACTAATCTGTGCTGAGATATTCCAAACTTTCTCCCGGAACAGAAATGCACACATAAACACATAACCGTGTGCATTTATTCTGATGAGCACACATAAATAAACAAAGGTATACACATACCAATGAATGAATGAATGTATACATACACATGCGTATGCAGAAACACATCAGGTATGATCCACACAAATCTGTGTGAGCGAGCGCGGGTGGATTTGTGCGCAGGCCAGTGGGAGAGTTAGCCTCTGCTAAACAGCGTGGCAGGAATACAAAAATACTGAACCCTCCAGGCCAGTCTACTACATTTTCCCACCTAAATACACACACACAAATGAACACACATCTGCGACCCATCCCCCTGACACTGAACAGCCGCGGGGCCCGTCCTAATGCGGCCTAGCCTGGCCTAGACCACAGCTCAGACTGAAACAGTTGTCACTCAGTAATGGCAGACTCTGGGGACACTTTCAGACCCAAAACCCTCAGCCCCAAAGCTCCTGCAGCCCTAAGCCACCCCTGGTGCCCGGCCATGACGAGGCCCAGGCCTGGAACTGTGTTTCCACCTTCTGCACAGACAGAGCATGTTTCCTTCCGCACAAACACAGCTGAAGGAGAGCCTTGGATTAGCTCACAGGGATAACGCTGCTTTGGTTTATTTAACTAATTAAAGTGCTCAGACTCAGGGTGTTTTCACCCACAAAGTGGAATCACAGCATCAGCGCAAGAGTGGGAGGAGAAAACAACAAACTCCTTTTTCCTTCTTGAGGCAGTGGAGCCAACTTTACAGCTATATTGATATGATGACTATTGATTTTTTTAACAATGAGCTTCTGTGTTATATTGCCAGTGTAGTCTTTCAGAATATCAATAATATTTAAGTAAACTTCAAAGTCCTTGTAACCCAAGTCTTGCCACATGGGAGCCATCTTGAAATGATTCCAGGGCACCTATCTGGGCAGTTACTTAAACTTATTTTCAGTGGTCACTGGGACATGAAAATTCTTAATTTATGAACATTCTTGCAGTGATTCTTGTGGCAATAGAAAATTGCCCATAAAATGACAAATGTAACCTTGATCTTGATCATAGTTTGGGTGAAGACCTATTGGGGGTCATTATGTGCAATTTTCACTAAAATCTGACCAATAGTCTGAGTAGCAATTTTTGGCAATTGCACATGAACAGACGAAAGCCTCGCTATGGCATTACAGTAGTTCCTTGACTCTCCAGCCAGACAAGCTAAAAAACATATTCAGAAGGATGCTAATCCTAAGTATGCATTCCTAAAGTCATCAGCAGAAGGGGAGGAGATGCTATTTTAATGCTATTCAAATCACAAGCACCTGCCTCGAAGGGCTGTGGTATGCTAGTGGATTTATCAATCCCATTGTCACTGGAACAGCCTGGCAGAAATAGTGGAGTGCCAGTGATCCAATTTTCTGCTGTGTATGTGTGTATGCGTTAAACAGAAGAATGGGTAATGGGTTGAGTGTGGAAATGGCCAGTGAATCTAGATAATGAATCTATAAGTGTGTGTGCGTGTGTCAGTGTATAAAAGCCAAAGCACATCTGGATGGGAATTGGGGTGAATGAGGTGATAAATCAAAGTTCTACCCCTGGTGCCTGCGATGCTCTACTCACTGAGCATGAAGGGCAGCAGTGCATTGGAGGCAAAAGGATGTTTGGCCCCTTGATATATTCTAAACTCATGTCCATTTAGATGTCAGTGCCATGGAAAATCTTTCTTAAAGGCAAAGTTCATTGTTTTGTTCATTATTGGTAATAGTAAGATTATACTCAACAGCAAACACTGCTGTAGTCAAATGGGGCAAGAAACAAGCTGTCAAAATGGACAAAAATACTGAAGATACTTTTAGACCATCTATCTGCTTTTCTTGTGTTGGGAATTTGTTGAAGCAATGGCAGGTCTCGCCACCTCAGCAATTACCTACCTTTTCAAAGGCACTACCAATAGCCACAATAATAATCAAGCAGTAATAAATTCAAACAATTCTTTAAAAGAAAGCTTGTATAGAGCTTTGTTACTTTACTCTGGCAAGAATAGAAATAGAATATGTGCCCCTCTTGGTGCTAAAAAGTAGATGTCAAAAAGGTTGATGGGAGCAGGGTCAATTGGCCTGCTGCTGCTGGCTAGCTGCCTTTTACAGCAGATTGGTGAAGTTGTCAGGCCGGTGTTTGGCTGTGGGCAAGCTAGCTATGTTTTTCTTTTCAACACTAGGTTTTGTGTGGTTGCTTTCAGGCAGGACAGTGTTTCTTGTGTGTGCAGCAGTACAAAGTGAGTGAGATGAATAATGAATGAAAGCCAAGGAGGAGGCTTTAAGGCGTTAAAGTGGAGCACTTGCTGGAGTGCTTTCAAACGGTATCACACAAGGGAAAGGCTTTGCTCAGCAATACTGTCCAGTAGATTGTTGGCTTAGCTCTCCCATGCCACTCTATAAGCACTTTAACATGGCTAATGGCATCAAAAATCTCCCTAAGACACCAATGCAGAGAGTAGACATATGCTTTTATAATACAGTCAGATTAAGCATCCATCTGAGAGCACTAGTGCACAAGTGTACTTACTGCTAATATGGAATTTTTCTCCTTACTCAGCATGGTCTGCCAAAGCAGTTAAATCAGCTGTGTAGTACATAAATGTGTGTTTACATGCATCTAATGTATCACCTCTCTGAGCATGGGGTCGTTGATCGAGCTGAGGTTGACTGCGCCTTCATAGGTTAGATAATAGAAAACATTGAGGGCTCTGGTGGCTTCAGGTCCCTGTTGCTTGTAGCCGAAGATCAGATCAATCCACTGGTGAAGCTGGCAGGACACAAACTCGCTCTCCAAAGCCTGTAAATGGAGGTGAGAACAGAGGGTTATCAGTATTGTAAATGTCAACAGATATCATACACTACATTCTAACAAAATGCTGCTCCCCAGTAATATTCTTCAAACCATTACTGAATAGCAGTTATCACTAATGCCCCTCAAAGGTAAATTCCTCAGAGAAAGAAGAAGAAAATCCTGTTAATTGTTCCTTTGATGGAAGCTGCCAATGATTTCTGTAATGAGCAAAAAGCAGAGTAAATCTATATCTGATCATAAGGGAGCATCAAAACATTAGTGAATTCTTGTAGTTCATTAGGGAGCCATTTCACCTTCTGTCTTTGTTCTTTTCTCTGCTGGTTGTGAGTGGATAAGAGCACCGTGTTGCTCTGTTGCAGACGTCTCGGCATCGCCATAATGCTGAGATACAAGCCGTTTTCTCTCCTCATTAGCCGGCAAAGGAGGGAAAACGCATTTATGGTTTCCTCATAAAAACTGGCAATTGTGTTAATTTGTGTAAAGCTGTCGGCTCACAAAAGCCCTCTAAACACAACCAAATTAGAATGAGCCAGCCCTTGATTGTCATTGCTGCCTTGTGTCACATTAATTTGTGACAAAACATTAGCCTGTGCTACACTTAAATGGCAATTTATATCATTTAAATTTTTTACTGGAGAGACCAGTGCATCCTTCACTTAAATGTGACTTTCTGACAGCTCATTCTGCATCTAATTCCTCTCCACTCTCTTAATTACGACTTTCAGTCAGGCAGCAAAGCACGTCTGAAGAGAAGACTGTGCACGCTTTAGGCATGATGTTTCCACAGCAGCATGACTACAGACTGATTTTTTTCTGCTGCTACAATTCCCATGATCTGAACTGAAGAAAAGCTTAGCAATGAAAGTAGATACTGCAAGAACTGCAGTAGAAAAAAGTCAGGGAACAAAGAAATAAAACGATTTTAGGTTTAACACTGCAACAACTGAACATAAACAAGGTTTGATTGTCATAAATTTTCATTGGATTTGGCATCATTTTAAGAGTGTGATTATACACATTTGGAAACAACACATTTTATACAGTGTATATACTATAAAAAGAGCCACTTTAAGAGATTCTGGACTGAAAAATGTAGTATGGAGCTAAAACACACATTTTAGAATGATATTGAATGTCTCATATTGTATTATAGTCCTATTAAGTGTAAAATAAATTTAAATGATCAAAGTGTTTTCCACATGCCACTACTCAGTGGGCTATGAATGATTGCTTGGCACTTTAACTTTGCATTAAAGAAAAGATAAAACTTTAAAAAACTAAATTTAAATGTTTTAAATACTACTTAAAGCATACCAAGCATATGTAGAAGCATACTGGTAAGCCAGCAGTATGGGCAGTGAAGGCAATGCCACTTGTGTTTATACATCCATGTTAGCCACAGCTACTGAGGTTCAGTATGGTTAAGCAATACAGTATTAAGAGGATAAGAAAGACTAGAAAGAGAGATCATATTTTACCTATATTGACTTTTCTTCATTGGCCCCCCGTTAAATCAAGAATTGAATTTAAAATCCTTCTCTACACACAAAGTCTTGAATAATCAAACACCATCTTAAAGACCTCATAATACCACATTTTACCAATAGAGCACTTTGTTCTCAGATTGCAGGCTGATTTGTGGTTCCTAGGGTTTCTAAAAGTAGAATGGGATGAAGAACCTTCAGCTCTCAGCCCCTCTCCTCTGAAACCAGCTCCCATTTTGAATTTGAGTGACAAATTCCCTCTACATATAAGATTAGCCTTAAAACTTCCCTTTTTCATAAAGTTTATAGTCAAGTCTGGATCAGGTGACTCTGAACCAACCCTTAGTTATGCTGAAATAGGCTTAGGTCACTGGGGGACTTCCCATGATGCACTGAGCATTTCTTTTCCATCCACTGTCACTGCTGCTTGTTATTAAATTTTGTCTTCTCTCTCCTATATTCTGTGTTGTCCTTTTCTCTCTATGGTCTCCTTTTCCCTCCTCTCTTTCCCGTCACCCCACCAAACCAGTCAGGCAGATGACTGCCCCTCCCTGAGCCTTGTTCCTCCAAAGGTCTCATCCTATTAAAAGGGAGTTCTTCATTTCCGCTGGCCGAAAATGGTGCTCATTAGAGACCATCTGATTATTTGGGTTTTCTCTAGTACTGTAGGTTCTTTACCTTAGAGGTTAAAGTGTGTCACGGTCACTTTTATTTTGAATTTGTGCTATACAAATAAAATTGAATTGAATTGCAGACACCAGGTAAAAATGAAAACACATTTTAGTGAATATATTAAAACCTTGTTTTTAAAATTCTGTTTAAAGGCTACACATTCTTAAAATTGAAGAACGTAAAGAATCACTTAAAATAAATAAAAATGAAAAGGGTAAAAAAAAAAACAATTGTTCGTTCCTATATTTGTATTAACCTTACATTTGTCGAAAAGTTTTCTTTTGTACTTTTGCCAGTTATTAAAGGTTCACAGACTTTTTTTCCCCCCCCATCAAGGCCATGGGGAACAACTGGAACTGGGCAAATGAGCTGCATGCTGCTCTGGAGCTGCAGGTTCAAGAGCCCTGGTATACACAGTACTTCATGAACACATTAGTTTTAAATGTTTATCAGCCTGTTAGACCATAATCAGTCATAATTGAAATAATGCATAAACAGATGGTAACACTTTGGCATGCTGATGATCTAAGAGTTTGACAGCCTTTTTCTTTATAAATGAATTATGTGGCTTACAGTACAGGTGTATACAGCTGTAGCAATGAGAATTCAAAGTTAAAAATCTGGCACTGAACATCAGGTGAAATTCAAAATCTTGTCAGGTTGTTTTTTGAGGCACAAAATATTTCAAACAATACCAGCCCCAATGTAGAAAGTATAGTCTGTTTCAAAGCTTCAAAAAGTATTTTGAAGAAAATAATGCTGCTTGGATGTGAGAACTGTTATGAGAGCTGCAGACTCAAAAAACTACCAGACACTGAGATCTGTCTATTCCCCTACCCGTCTATGATCACTCTCAAAAATCAAATCTAACCTTTAGTATTAAGATAAAACAGAGCACTGCTGGAGTCCAAGACAGTCTAGACTTCATGTTTATCTAACTCTCAGGTATCAGCACATTCACATTATGTCATAGGGCAACCCTTTTAATTAATGTTACATGATAAGCCAAAGAAACCACCTTTATTCAAACTCCCTTTAATAGCAGTCATTCAGTTGTGTGTGTGTGTGCGTGTGTATCTGTGTGTGAGAGAGAAAGATCAGTTCATTATGCGCTGGGATTGACCTTTGACAGGCCCTGCTCCCCCGTTTCTAAAACTAAAGCTGGAGGTGATGGGCATTTAATGTGCACTGCAATCAACTGTCATTCAGCAGGGGGAAACAAAGAGCAGCCATGTTATTGCAGCTCCCTCTCCTGAGGCCCGCGTTTATGGAAATCATTTGCATGTACCATTTGGAGAGGATGAGACAGAAGTGAGAATGTGTGTGTATGCTGTGCTGGAATTGGCCGTGTATATCTGTTTTTGTATTTGTTTGGTCTGTCAACATTTCTCTGACTAGAGCCTCAGCAGTTCTCCTTGACTGAAGTCTAGATGTAGGAACTTAACCTCAACAGACTAAAGCTTGGAGATTCAAAGCGTACCTGCCTCTGCCTGTGGGGATACAGTAAAATGCCTTAATCATTGCACATGCAAGCTCCCTGATGTGTAAATCTTACACATCATTTAGATGATAGGAAGTTTAGGATCCAAGTAAATCAAATGCTTTATTGTGTCCCTTTATCTAAACTGGGGATTTTATGGCAGTAGCCCACATCAGAGGAACATCTTTATGTTGAGATTTTTCAGAAGAAAAAAAGCATTAAGGATAGGTGATCTTTTGTATTCCCTTAAAGATGAATAGACCAAAACCAACAAACTGATTCCAGTCCTTACCTGTGCAGCGAAGCCAGGCAAGTGTAACTATTAAAACAAAAGTAGTCTGAGACTGCATACCTCCACCGAGCCTAAAATTTCTCTGATAATTATACTCATGTTTTATTTTTGATCAATTTGGATTTGTTCACAATGAAAACACATCCTTAGGACTAAGAATCAAAATAGCATTATTAGTTCAGGAATTTTGCAGGAAAGCTAAAAATCTGAATGTATCTAAATCAGCTCCTATTTCGCTGTATTTATTAAACTTCACTAAATCCACATTGTCTCAGCAACGAGTTGGCATTAGTTACAAGTCTCTACCCATATTTGTTACTTTCCCATATGTCTATAGCCTTAGTTTTGCATAATTAGAATCCCAGGATCTAGAATGACCCTGGGATCCATAACAATTGGGGAAACTTTTTGAGATTGTGAAGCTGATATCTGCTATTGTTTATTATTTCTTTATGGCATGCATTTGTTGAGATATGATGCACAATGGAAAATTTTGACAAAAAAAAAAATCATGGATCCAGATCAGGATCAACTCCAGAAGTCAATTACTTCTAAGTTGGGCCACATCTCAACTTAAAAATTTGCATACCAATCCGTCTTAAACTTTCTGGTGTAATCCTGCTAACAACCAACCAAATAAACCATACCAAAAAACATAACCTCCTCCTCGGAGGTCATCAAATCACTAACAGACTAACTGGCAACCTCCTTGTCTGAAGAAATAAAGCCAATGTCAAACTGAGCTGTAGTTTCTGGAGTGCCCACTCGAGTCCAGCAACAAAAGTTTCCATTGACTCCCATTTTAATATGCCCACTTCACACAACACAAAAAAGCACATTTGCTGCAGAGTACAAAAAAGTTGTAGATAGTTTCCTAGCTTTTGTAACTACTGTACAGCTCCATTTGGATACTGTTGTGGCTCAAACACGGGGGTATGGATGCCTTGGGTGTGCCAAAATGGGAAATTGTACCTTATAGTATTGTGTTTCACTTCTGATTCCAATTCCAGTCACTGAGCTGGAACTCTCAAATGTGTTTGTACTGTTGGTGTACTTTGGAGCATTTTTTAATAGAATTACGTGACAATAAATATGGCCTCTTGTGTTATACAGACTGTCCGAGCAGTTTAGGTTAGTGAAGTTCTAGTATTTTTGTAGTACTTTACCTTCCACCAGTTACTAGGTATGTAAGAATGTGCACTCCATCTTTATGGCTTATGGGTACAGCTCCCTAATCAAGCTTGCTTATAATAGCCTATGACTTAGCAGTCACTTTTACTCTAAGTAGCATCTACCCAAATGCTAATGCTAAGGCGTCAAAGTACAGACTCTAGAAACAGTGACATAATGGTGACTACACCCATTTTTTACATGCAGTCTATGAGTTACACCATTGCACTGGGTGGACATTTCTTTATTACTATTGACATGAGCACAGTAGATTTTTGGCTGCTAATGTAAATACTTGTTCTGAGACTAAGAATAACATTCATCATTCACACTGTTTACTCATATTGGAGTCCCATTTGATAATAGCAACTGCAAACACCTAATTAAGTTAACCTTTTTCTAGGAATTTCCTATTGGTGGTCCATTTTTAGATTAAAGTCTGCAGGTGGACTAGTGGCCAAGTGTCACAAACAGGGAAGTTAGAAAGTACTAAGTAAAGCATTGTTGCCATTTGCCATTTTACAGTAATGAAACTGTGTAAGATCAACAACCTATTCTTTAATTTAGTGTCTATAAGCTCGCAATATCATACAACACCATGCAGGCAAATAAGAGCATACTGATCTCATATCAATAAAATTAATGGTAACATCAAAATATTCTACTTAGAGCAAGAAGGCTGCACCTAATGAACCGAAATCACATGATGGATTATAAATATAAGTGAAGTACAGAAACTAGGTGTGTTCTGATGACCCATTAGCAATGTGTCATGTGAGCAGGTGTGAAGACGTTTCCACATGTGGTGCCACACTGTGGAAATAGTTGAGCAGAAGGTTGGGGCAGATAGTAGATTCCTGAGGTGGAATCTGGTGCCACTTCAGGAGAACCAGGCAAGATTATTGATGGGCCAATTAGCAGCCAGTGTGTGTCATCCCCATCCACAGGGGACTCTGATAATTAATGAATAATTTAGCATGCCTTTATGTAAATGCTGATAGGGGGTAGAAGTAACTGGAAACCCACATTTCTATTGTTACAGATTTGACAAAGTACACCTTTGAAGCAGAGGGGAGGGGGGTCCCTTTTGTTGTGTGCTCTGATTTGTTTCCAACAGCAACAATAATTTGGAATATTCTCCTAGGAAGAAGAATGATTCATTTATCCAAATCATTTTTCCCCATCAAAGCCGCCATGTATTCAAATGCATATAATTATATCCTCTTTGTGAATTGCATGCTTATTTTGCTTGTGCTCCAGTATGCCGAGCTGTGATGTGGATTCCAATGAAAATGTATCATAATGAACAAGCCTCATCTGCGTGCAAGTCTCAGGTTACTTTAATCCTTTCCTTTGTGAAACATCTGTAGATGAAGTGTAGACTAAGTTTTGAAAG
The DNA here is from genome assembly GCA_015106775.1 of Etroplus canarensis. Taxonomy (NCBI): domain Eukaryota; kingdom Metazoa; phylum Chordata; class Actinopteri; order Cichliformes; family Cichlidae; genus Etroplus; species Etroplus canarensis. Next base: position 9,474 of record VUQH01032231.1, read on the forward strand.
AAAACCAAAAGCGCTCAAAAAGAATGACAGTTTGACTATGTGTCTGTCAATATGTTACTCTTTAGAGGGACCTATACTCTAGACTGAGGACTTAAAGACATACTATCCTAATTTGAAGCATCAGACAAGAAACACCAAGTGATTGCAATTAACCAGCTGGTGGACATTAAACTGGGATTACTTTGAGTTCTGAGACGGAAAACGGAGAACCTCTGATCTTGAGTCAGTGACTACTCCACAGCCTCATCTTGAAAAGCTTTTTCTGCTTGCAGGTGGACAATTTATTATCTTTATTTTAACCTCACGTTGGACCTCTTGTAGTGATTATCTTTCTCTGCTTAAAAGTAAAAGTGTGTGTCCATACTACAGGTTTACACTGGCCTATCTGTGAAGTTTTTGTGCCTCGCTGTGGTTTGTGGTTAGCTTTATGGTCTGGATTGAGCTGGATTTCACTTCAGTCTTAACGAGGTGACAGTGAACGCTTTCCTCCTTGCCTCACTGGTCCTTAAAAACCTTTTTAAGGACTTATGGAGAGCTGTCCTTAAGGATGTTAAAACATCACTTAACAAATCAATCCGCTCATTTGCATGCCAACAGTGATGCAAGTGTGTGTGCACGTGCGTGTGTCACTGACAGTGTGGGAGTGTAATTAAATGCACATGTTGTATGCAGACTGTTGTCAACAGCAGACTGTTTTCTTTAGTATTGATTACGGATGCATAAAGCAAACACTTGTCAGATTTGGATATACTAAAACGACTGTTTAAGAAAAAGTTGATTAAAAACATCCTGAAACCCACATTCAGTGTGTGTGTGACAGTGAAACATTATGTTTTCACATTTAAAAATTATGATGTAAAAATACAGAATAGTAATCTGACCAAGTTATTTTTAAGTCATGTTCTTTTCTTTTTCTGCACTTTAATCAATCAAATCCTATCAAATTTGTATATCAATCATCATAATCTTCAATGGAATCCACTCTAATCTTTTTACCTTAATACAGTTTTACCATCATTTTTTAAATCTCACTTTCATTTTCCCATTTACTTATTCTCTCAGTGCCACTTCTTTCTCTTCCTCCTACTCTTTTCTACCAGTCGTCTGATCCTAAGGATCAACTCCTCTGGAGTTTCCTTACCCTGAGGTTGACAAGCATTCTGATTAAAGAGCTTATTAGCTTGTAGTAAATGAGAAGCCGATTGTCATTTTGAAGCAAGCAGAGGAAGCCTGTAAACAGTCAGAAGAGTGGGGGCCCCCCAACACGGAATAGAAAAAAAGTAATGTATGACGTAAGGAACGAGATCCTTAAAGCAACCATGCAGCTAACGAACCATTTCCTTTATTCTCATATTCACACACAACAAGAAAACCCCAGATGGGTTGTGTGTGCTACTTCAGTCCCACCCCCGATCTCCCTTCCGGCTCAACTAATTAGATAGGTCACAACTGTGAGAGTTCTGGATATGGTTCAGTGGAGGCACTCGTCGGCAAGTGGAACCTGAAACTCCAACCTTAATTCTCTGCCGCTTTCTCCACCCATCTTTCTTATTATCTCTTGCCCACTTGAAAAGGAAGAATATCATGTTATGGGGTGAAAAGAAGCAGAATGAGCAGTGACTGGGAAAGTCTCCCCAAAACAAACATGTCATGGTGGATTTGATCTAATTTACAGCTCAGACAATGGAGTAAACATTACTGATTGAGGAGCAAATTATGCTGGATACAAATCAGAAGGCAATAATGCCGTAGTTTATGCTGTACCCTTTTAGATTTCAGTTAATGCGTGAATACTTATGGCATAAGGCAGAAGAGAAGACAACTCTGTAAAAATGCAAATCAAACATTTGAACCTTAAAACAAATTATTATTATTATTATTAGTAGTAGTAGTAGTAGTAATAGTAGTAGTAGTAGTGCACTTAAATTTATTAGACCAAATTATAATTATTTAATTGCATTCCTGAACAGAAATTTTTTTTAGTAGTTGAATTGAGCTTGATTAATTTCTGGCTTCTCAGAGAAGCCCAGTGAGCCGGCTCAAATTTGGGTATAAAAAGGAGAATTCAGTTTAAAATTCCTTGTTCCTGTTCAAAATTGTAAAACGCAGAAAACTCACTGAAAAGGAAGGCATCTGCATTAAAGCATTTCTTGATGCTCTATGGTCTTTCTCGTTTTTATGACAGGTGGTCTAATAAATTTGTTAAGCACTGTAGTAGTACTAGTAGTAGCACTACTACTACTACTACTACTACTACTACTACTACTAGCAATAACCAAGAGAAAATCCCTACTGTCAACTAAAACTTAACATTTGCTCCCAAGTACTTGGAGGGAATTTAACCATCTGTCCACCTACACTCCAAAAGGCTAACAAGCAAGCAAATACATCACCAGTGCCACAAGACAATGGGATCAAGTGAGCAAAAGCTAAGTCAACAGTAAGAGCTGATTAAACACAGAACCACTAAAGAAGGCTTCTGCTTCTGGACGAAAGAATATTTGGATAGCTGTTAAGAGAAGCATTATTGTCTCAGATGATTACAGAGTTGACTGGAGTACTGTTTGAAGGTGTGGAGGTTTCTCAACATAGAGTGGAGATGATTAGGATGAATGGCTCAACTGATCAGCTTGAGTGTAGTTAGCCTTCAAGCAGAGGTTATTAGGGTGTGGGGTTATGTGGAGCTGCAGCTTGTTAAGTATGTGTGTCTGTCTCTATGTACGTGCACGTGTATATGTTATGACCTTCAGCTATATGTGGTTGAAATGACAATAAAGCTCTTGATTGATTGATTGATTGAAATGAACAAATGCCAAAGAAAACCAAGAATGCTTATGATGTGAGGTGGGAATATGTAATTATTAGATGGTTAAATGTTATTTTTAATTAACTTTCAGAAATACACTGAAATGATAATTTAATGGTTATTTAAATTTATGTTGTTCAAGCACATAAACCGTACAAAATCTTAACCACATCATTAGATATACCTGTTCAACTGTATGTTAAGAAATATTTTTTCAGCCAATCACATGGCAGCAAGTCATTGCATTTTGGCATGTAGACAAGGCCTAGATGACCTGCTGACGTTCAAAGAGAACATCAGAATGGGTACCTTAGTACCACATGAGCAACAGTTAAATGCCACAGCCTACATGAGTATTGTTGCTGACCTTATCCATCTCTTTATGACCACAATGCATCCATCTTCTGATGGCTGCTTCCAGCAGATTAATACACCATGTCACAAAGTTCAAATCATCTAACACTGGTTTTGTGAACATGACAATGAGTTCACTGTACTAAAGTGGCTTCCAGAGTCACCAGGTCTCAACACAATGGACCACTTTTGGGATGCGGTGGGATGGGGGATTTGCATCACGGGCATGCAGCTAACAAATCTGCAGTAACTGCATGATGCTATCATGTCAATATGGAGCAAAATCTCTTGAGGAATGTTTCCAGTACCTTGATAAATCCAAAAATGTGTACTGAAATGGCCAGTAAGCGTACAGCTTGCTAAAATGCTCAGTTACATGTTGGCATGCTACCAATGCAAAAGAAAACTGCAAGATGATGATAATGATGATCTTAGTTTTAATTAGCCTCTTTAGTCATAAATAACTGAACCCAAGTTCATCCATACATTCACCAGTGCCACTACATTCAAAATGCCAACCATATGGTGATATTTTGTTAAAGGAAATAACAGTGGGTTTGTCTTCTGGGGACGGTGACTGTTTGCACAGCATTTCATGGGAATCCTTATAACAGCTGTACGGAAATTTCCTCGTATGAATGATGTGGGTGTGAAAAAACCAAACTATTTCATAAAGTTATTTGCGTTCATGCTTCAAGGAACACACTAGTTTGTGATGGGGTAGAGGGTAAACACAATTGTTGCTTTAAATAAAGCCAAGGCTACAACATTGATGTTCAGAAGTCTGAGAGCAGCACAGTGTAATGGTGCAAAAAAGCACCACAGTAGACTTTGACAGAAGTAAAATGCAAGCATGGAGGAGTGCAGGAAAGGGAGAAAGACAACATTAGTGAGTGAGTATGTCAGTAGGAGTAGATCATCCCATTTCTCAGGCTCTCATCAGTCTCCTCCATTACGTCATTGAAGCGTAGGATAAAGGAAAGGAGGGGGAGACAAGCAGGGAAGAAAGGGAGGTGAAGAAGAAGGGGGGACAGCTCGTAAAACACTGAGCACACAGTAAACATGTCTGCCCTAAAGCATGACAATACCCCTTCAGTAAGCGCTGCTTGATATTAGCCAGATAACCTCCCTCTATCCCACGTGCTAGTTCCCATCCAACAACAAGGCTTTCAGTGGTGACGCCAGGGGAATAGATTAGCACTAGGCTAACATGGTAAACTGTGCTCTATTCCATGAGGCCATGCTAGGCTAGACAACATTAAGATTTTCACTCACTCAGTCATTCACAAGTGCACAAGTATTTTCTTAGTGGTTAGTGACTGGTCCTTGCAGTGGTTTACCTCAGCTCACACATGAGTTCCTATGGGGTTACTGTGAGAATAAGATGTGGAGGCTGGTGGGAAAAGCATTATGAAAGTCCCAGTGGGTATCTGATCAGAGAGTGCAGTATGGATGAGAGGTGAATGTAAACAGCCATGATCTTTGACTTTGTGTAGCTGGTGGTCTGAGCTGGGGAGCTATCGTGTCTAGCTATGTGTCTTGTGGGAAAAAATGTGAGAGAGGTTTGTGTTCTGATTCCACTCTCCTTCCAAATCTGCATCATAATAAACATCCTAAAATCTTTATACAATTCTTTCAAATTATATTATCAAATATCGAAACAGCATATACAAGATTTTCATACCTTGATGCGATCATATTAAATAATAGGCTTTGTGACGGCTGAGTTTTTTCTTTTAAGAGTGAAGAGCTGTCAGCACATAAAGCTGACAAACTTCAGAGAGCGCATTTGAGACAGGGAGAGAATATGAGTATGAGACTTGGGGGGTAAAGGTGATTTGGCTCAAATAAATATGACATTTGTCTTTTAGCAGCCATGTAGATGTACCTCTGCAGGCAGGATTACTGTGATGTCATCACAATAACAGCTGTAAGGCCAAATGACGGACTATGAAACACAATGGCATCATTATTCACTGCAAACATGACAACAGCATAAACATTTCAATTTTAAGTGGAAATGAATTCAAAAAGAGATTCCAGCATAAACTTGGTCTGAGTCCTCATAGACCATCATCAACTTAAATCCTGTAGTTTTTAAATGTACACAAAGTATGTTCTATCTCAGAAAAAATAAAAGATTGATTTTCAAGCCATAAAGAAATTTGAAACAGAACATCAGTCACGTGGTACTTCATCCACATTATGATTCATCAAAATTCACAGATTATTAATGTGTGAGGTACAGAAAGAAAGTTGTGAATGTTCTTGTCACTAGCTGGCTGTATTGCACAAATTAATGGGAATTAAAATCTGCTGAGAGGTCAAGGAGGCTCAGTTATATCAAGGACAATCTAGGTCACTGCCAAATGAAAGTGTTTGAGTTCAGGAGTTTTATGACTACATGGTCAGTAGTAACCAGGGCCATAAAAAGCATGAAATTAAGTGAACACATCCACACATCAAAGCATTGACCATATTACTGATGTTAGCATAATGATGATGATAGGAAGGGTCTACCCACACATTCTTAATGTGGGAGTTAACTAGTAGGACAATTTTCTCCATGATCATGACCAATAAAATCATGATTTTCACCATCTGATAGGATTCAAGTGGTATGCAGCATGCATGGCAAAGGGATTTTTTTAAGCCATAACAGCACTACCAGCAGTAAGTCTACCATCTAGAAGAAGAGAACCATTGAAACTCTGCCAGCACCATAGGATTAGTGAAAATAAGAATACTGACAGTGAAACATTAGAACTTTACCTTCAAGTTTTCCATTCATAAAAATGGGTACATTATGCTGGTCATGTTGGCGAACCAGGTTATGCTTACACGTACTTTCCCCTCACCCCCAACTGATTGAGGCAGATGGCTGCCCGTTCAGGAGCCTGGTTCTGCTGGAGGTCTCTTACTGTTAAAAGGGAGTTCTTCCTTACCACATTCGCCAAGTGCTTGCTCATAGGTGGATTGTCTGATTGTTGGGGTTTTCTCTCTAATATTGTAGGGTCTTTACCTTACAATGTAAAGCGCCTGAAGTGACTTTTGTTGTGAATTGGCATTATATAAATAAAATTGAATTGAAACTGAACTGAATCACCAATTCTTGACCTGCCCTTCCTAGCTTAAGATAGCATTATGCCATAAATTAACCTAATGAAGACATTTATGTATGAATGGAAGAGGAGTATAGGCAAACATTTACTTTATGAACATTTCAATCCAGACCAATACTCTTAGAGTGATTCTTGTGAAAACGGAAAAATGCCCGTAAAACAAAAATATCACCTTGACCCTGAGAACAATTTAGGTGAAGACCCATTAGGTGATCAATGTGTGCAAGTTTAACTAAATTCTGACTTGCACTTTAGGAGTAGTAGTAGTTTTTGTGAATTGTGATCAGATGATGGACGCCTGTCGCAACATTAGCTCATCGGTCCTTTGGCCAGATGAACTAAAAATCAACAGTTTAAGATGGAGTCAAAGGTCCCTGGTTTGATTCCAGGTGGGGCACAAGTCCCTCTTACCATGGAGGGCTGCGTCAGGAAGGGCAGCCGGCACAAAACCTCTGCCAAATTACCAATGCAGATTAATCCGCTGTGGAGACTCCTTGGGGAGAATATAAGGGAGCAGCAGAAGCTACAAGATGCTAAATTATACATTTTCTCTACAATTATTGTTCAGATAATATGCTAGCTGGATATCATCATGTATGTGTTCCCATTCACCACATTGTGAACAAAGGTATTGAAATAAAATCAAAGACATAAATGATAAACTCTTTAGCCATGAGTGACAACAGTGAGTAATTTCACAAAGAAAAGCTTAACATAATCTGGCTCTTCATGAGCATACTGACTGTATGTGTACTGTATGTGCAACTTCAGGTTCAGCTCCAGACACTACTCTTCAACATCAGTAAGCATTCATAATTTATACTGTTCTCAACAGAGCTAAGACACATACTAGCACACCCAGATTGTAATTTGTGCAGTGTGAAAACATGATCTGGATCACGATCACGTGACATTATTGTAATAAAGCATAATGCAATTCTCTGCTTGCTGCATCGCAATTGAACAGACTCTAATGTGCAAGGATCATGTAATTACAAGTTCTGGCCACAGAACTTAATGTTCAGCAAAAGTTATAAAATGCTACTTAAAATCTAAAGAAGCATACAGTAAATAATGCATTTTACACCCATTCCAATTATATGGAAAATCAAACATGGGCTTTGATGACAGGTTCTGTTACAGTTAAATAATAAAGGTTTCTGAGTAAGTAAATTTATGTTAAGTATAATGGTTGCTTTTGATGAGTTATACAAGTTACTTTAGGATCTACCATCCATCGTGTCTTGGGTACCTAGAGCGAGTGTCAACCTGTGACCAGAACTCTCAGCTTCTGACCAATCACTCAGTTGGCTTTGCTCATTCATGAAAAAGAAAGCCTCTCTCTTCCTGTGAGGGCAGTTTAGCTGATGTCTCTGTCACAGCTTTGAGTGAGCTGATACTTTATAAGACGGAAAAGGCCAAGAGCAATGTGCTGCCCGTCTCTCCCATGTGTGAGGTTTGGAGGTCTGTCAGCAGCACAGCAAGAGCACAGATGACTGAATGGAGCCAAACATCTGAACTACAGAGCAGAAAATAAGTCCTATAGAGTTTGGTTAAATGGTGATTGAAAAACACACATGGAAAATGAAAGATGTCTGCATGTGCACGTAATGGCAGGCATACTGAGTTAAATCTACTAGTTATGCCTAAAATTCAATATAATAACATTAAGAAAAATTTCTAATTGGACAACTGCAAAATAATAACCCTTATATGTTGTTTGGTGATTGCAAAGATTTAATACATCAATATCCAATGTTAAACTAATACAAGAATGTAGATAATCTATGCACAATTTACAATTTAAAAACTGTAATTTTATGTAATCTTCCTAAAATCTGCAGGTTTGGCTCAGTCTAGCAATAAACAATACCCAGCAGTAGATAGCTGCTCTAATTAATAATAGTTTAGCCTTCCCATTTCAGTAACCTAGGACCCATGACAACACAGGTAAACACTGATGTGCAGACAAATAAACATATATTTACAGAAGCATATACATGAGATCACCTGCTATCATGCTAATGGTTAGCAGACCTGAAAAGTGAGATATGCTGATATATAGTGGAATGTCAGAGTGGCTGACAGTGCTCAGAGAAATGTAGTTATCTGGTGGAGGAGGGATCAAGTTCTTAACCTCTCCGTCGACCTCCTGGTAAAAACAACAAGCAGCCCCTGATCTCTGTGGCATGCTGCCTCAAGACCCCAGTGTCTCTGCATGGATGTGTGTGTGGGTGTGTGACAGACCCCGAAAAAGGGAGTGTGCATTTACAAGAAAGCATTTAAGTATACTGTAGGCACTGGAGGTGCATGCTTCCCTTAAGGCACTCCAAAGAGTCTAAAATCCAACAATTCTTCAGTACATCAAACCCATGGGTTTCAAGTGGAGCCTTCAGTACTGTGTGAGCCAGTTGTTGAACAATAAACTTTGTAAACACACACTCACAGTTAATCTGTTGCTATGCAACACAATTCTCACTAAACATAAGTGATAACTTATGACACTTTCAAGAGCAAAGTAATATAAACCAGGCTACAGTTTGATGTAATGTTTATATCTTCTACCTTATTTTTAACCAACCATACAAGTCTCAACAACAAAAACAAGCTGCCGTTTTGCAGAGCAGCACAATCCTTTACTGAGAGAGGCTTTTAATGGCCTTTCCAGATTGGGCCCTAATTAGCTGTTAATCATCTAAGGCTCATAACCAGAGTGGAGACAGCAGGCGTGTGTGTGTGTGTTTGTAAGTGAGTGTGCACTTGTGTGTGTTTGCGTGTTCTCTCCTGCTGTCTATCCTTGTGTTGCAAAGCCATTAGCAGCAGACAAGCTAAAGAGAGCCAAACAGCCCATTAACTCCTTCACTCTTCCTCTCTTCTCTCCACCACGCTCATCTCTCTCCCAACAGTACCACAGTTGCCAGCTGACACCCTCTAATGCCAGCTATCTGTCATGACCAGAGACCTGTCCACCCACACATCCCTCCCTCTACCTTGGCCCTGTCTGTATGCGATCTGTAGAATTATATGACTGGGTCATTTAAAAATGGTAAAATACAAAGATAAACTTATTTTTTCTTAAGTGAAACCAATAGATTCCAGGCATGACACTTCCTTGAATAAATCAGCAAATTATAACTAAAGTGACATTTTATATTAATGCTTATATTCACAGTCCCTCCAAAATAAAACCACCTATTCTTCCAAGCTTGTTATGTTTCTATGCACCTACACTTTCCTGCTGGGCTTGGCTGCACATTGGATCAATATCTCAATTTGGAAAAGTAGAGAAAGAAACTGCAGAGGGAAATTTTATCAGGATGAAAGCAGCATATCTAGTATGAATGCAGACCACTTAGATAAATCCAAATTGCATCTGCAGAACCAAATTGGACACAAAGGAAAGGAGCAGGGGAAATTGAGGGAGCAGAAGCAGATGAGATGCACACACTTAAACCAGCAATGAAAAGCAGCATTATCTGCTTATAGGAGAACAGGCCATATCAGTGCATATATTCATTCAATCAGGTTTCTGCAGGCTTGGCTGATTTTTCATTTATTTACTTTTTACAACAATATTCAAATTTTTTATGTTTTAAAAATGAATAAGTTTCAGCTCTGCATCTGAAACAATAACAACTAATATAATATATTATTAAATCACAGGAAAATGTAATCCAAAAATAAAAACTTAAAAGAATAAAAGGTTGATTAAATCATGACAATTATGAAAAATCACAAGTTCTGAGAGCCTGTGGCTATATCCTCAAATTGCTTTTCTGTCTAACACGAAAAGGCTTTTTAATTAATAAACTAAAAATACTGATACCAAATACTTAAACTAATTTATAGTACTTTATGGCTTCTTCTCAACTATGCACCAGTCTCCAAGTTTTTTACCCCAGAAAAAGATCAAATGTTTCTCGAGCATTAGCTTCATTTAGCACAAATGAGAAGAAGAGAAACAAGACGTGGCTGCCCTGTGAGTGTAATGCTGCAAAAACAGCCTTCAGCACTGCCACCACAACAAGTGTCCCCTGATACATCCACACTGGCCTAAACCATGCTGACAACCAAAAAGAGGGAAGTGGGTGATTAATGATAGCGGCCTGGTCATATCAGCAGGCTAGTTAACAGACCCCACCATAAGACTGCACAGGTCACAGAGCACACACAGCCTCATCAGCAGCCATAACTACTGTGGGCACACATCACACAGGAAGCTGCAACTGCTTTTACCCTGAAAATGTAACTGAGAGGGAAAGTGGCCAGTGCAAGACTCCAGATTTCACTGCATTATAACCCACAGTTTGGTTTTCCTTTGTAATTTTGTTTATCCAGACAGACAGACAGAATTATGAACAAGCTTTATTTGCAATGCATGGCTGTCCTTTCAGTGTTGAAATGAAGTTAAATTGCTTTTAAAGATGAAGGACTAAAAAGCACAAATGGGCATTTCCAACCAGACATAACAGAAAATGTTAGCCCCATCTAAGATGTTTTGATCTTCTAGCATAGAGAAATGTAATCTGATCCAAAAAGTTACCTTGGTTTCCCAACAGCGTGTGTGCATGTGCTGTATAGGACAGAAGAGAACATCTACAGTATAATCAAAATATGACAGCCATTTTGACAACATCCAACATGAGTATACACACAGAATATTTCTGCCTTTGGATAAGCGTACAGGAAGGGGTGATCAGAAAGACGATACTGCATAATTATTCTCCACAAAAACACAGTTGGGAGTATTACACACCAGCATGTGCCAGATGTGCATGATCAGAGCAGAGACAGAGAGAGATGGTGAGGTGCATAGGGATATCAGAATGGGCAGTGTTGGATCAGTTTGCCGACAAAGCAATCTGAGAGTCAGGACATGTCAGAGGAGTGGGAGGCTCAGGTAACAGGAAGAACTGTGTGACGGTCAGGAAATAACACTGTCTCTTTGAATTAGCATTTCCATCTAAGCTTGGGCTTCAGTTCTGTGCCATTTGAGGGAGAAATATGTTCATACAAGAAAGAAAGAAAGAAATAATTCAACATTTTTCATGTCTACAGAGTACATAATGAAAATGCAAGAGCTTTTGTGGCTTCGGTGCTTTTTTTGACTGGTTTTAACTTGGGCTGACTCGTGAATGTTTTATGGTTGTGTGTACTTTCATGTAACTTACCAGTCGATTAATGCGCACAAACTCCTCTGGGGTTTTGGCCCAAGGTGGCAGAGCCACATCAGAGACTACAGTGCCATCCTCCATCACTCCCAGATTGTAACTGTTGGCATTAACAAACATCTCGGGCAGATAGTAGAACTCTGGAATCAGCTCCTGTACGGGCATAGCACAGACACATAAATGAACATATGCTAGTTATTGAGAGAAATACAAAACAAGGTCAACCTCTTCCTAAGCAGTGTGACCATCTGCAACAATTATATACTGTGCATACATGACATGGGTAAATGATTTTGCATCTATAAAAGGCTTTGAGGAATCACCAATGGGTATTTGGAATGATTGGAATGCTAAATGCAAGAGGATAAAATCTAAGTTCACCCCCAGATCTGTGCCTCACAGGAGGCATGGTTTAAAGCCAGGGCTATTGAGGTATCATCCTGCATTCTGCAAGACTGCCAAGACAAAAAGGTCTAAAAGGAAAGAAAGAAGTCCAGTTGGTGCTTCTACAGAGTTCTAAACAAAGTCTTTGAAATCATGAAATTCTAAACCAGAGGGGAGAAAAAAAATACTAAGTAGAGGTGTTGTAAAAAACAGTGTAAACTCCCCTGAGTCTTCGTAAGCATGTAAAACCTAAGAGCAGTTTCACAGACTCCCACTTAAGTTGTCCAATAGGGGAGGTGGACTTTCCACCCAAATGAGAAAGCATGAACTTTTTGTAATGATTTTCATGACACAGAAAAGTCCCAAATAGGTAAATTTATGCCAGCAGCAGGTTTATAAATTAAAATATTGTCAATATAAAACCAGCACTGAAGTGTTTTATTACATTAGGGCAATTTTTAGTTTACAGTTCAAAAACACTTTAAAGTTGGAGTAACTTTAAGAAGGACAAGATCAGGAAAAAAATATAACAAAGAAGGACTGTTACCATATAAATTAAGAAGGTTCAGATTATATTTTGTGTGTGCTATAATAGTATTATTTTCTGAACTGCACAATTATTCATGGAAATTACACGACTGCTTGTCTCTTGTCTGCCACTACATAAGTAAAAAGCCTCAGAGCATGTGCTTAGCTGTGGTTTTTTTACTATTCTGATGTGATGATGATATTCTTTCTTTCTAAACAGCAGGGGAAAAAGAGGTTCATTTCTAATTTTCCCCTTTTCTGCAACAACAAAGAACAAAGTCAGCTAAATTCTCTTCTTACTATGATGACTTTATTTGGCTGTCACAGGCAACACAACATGTTTTCAATCTGCAGGATAGTGAGGAGAAATGCAAGTATGACAGGAGATGTAACCCTATATGTTTAGTCATTTGTCATTCTAAACAAAGCAGAACTTGCCACAATGAGTATAAACATTAAGATTGTGTTTGAGCTTAAAAACATGTAGATAAATCAACATTGCTTCCCAGGCTTCAGCTGTAGTGTTATTGTTGTGGGTATGTCTCACAAACTAAAACACAATCAGGACATAGGAAGGTTCAGTTCTTGGCTGCTTCTTACAAATAAGAAAAGGAAAGTGGAGCATGAAAAAAGGGCACCAAAGCAAAGCAAAGCATGTTAAACCAAATTCTTTGTAATGGCCAGCAGGGGGCGGCTGCAAAAACAAAACCCAAAAAATTAGATTTTTATA
>VUQH01032232.1:0-16860 GCA_015106775.1 Etroplus canarensis
CAGGGAGGATTTTGAGATCTCTCAAGAGGCCAAATTTAGTCCGCAGCTTAGGAAATTCCCTCCTCTGAGGGCTACTGTGGACAAGTCTTGAAGATCCCTTCTGCAACCGAGCCCTTCTGGTCTTCCAAGTACGTCTTCAATCGGTACTTCTTGACTCACAGGCCACGGCACTCAAATCCCCCGTACCAAGGGGTACATACAGTTTTTATAGATCTCTTTCTCTCCCCCTGCATTGCTCTCTTCATTCTATAGGGGAATTCCACTCCCCAGTGACTCATTTCATCCTCCCCAAGCCAGCCGTTCTCACTTCCCGTTTTCTCAGTTTCTGTTCCTCTGCTCACAGGCACAGACCTAACACTATTCTCTTTAACCCTTTCAAACTTCTCCACATTCTTACAGTATTCAAAACAATTCACACTTTGAGTAAATACAGATCATTACTTATTCCTAACTTTAACAATCATTTGTTACTGGTTATACTCATTACATTCTTCTTTAATTCATCATTGATTCAATTTCATTATATCATTCAGTTATATTCATTTCAACTTATGATTGATATCAGTCCTCTGTGTCTTATCATTATATCAGTTCATATGGTGTTTAAACTGGGTGGGGGCTCAGAATTCTCAATCCTTCTTGACACCTGAAAACGTCCAACTGTAACAAACTGTTTAGCCAATTCAACTTTTATGTCATTCACTTCCTTTTGTGTGCAGTGAAGGCTTGTTATCATCTCCTGCATCTCCCTTATTAGTGTTTCTGTTCGAAAGTCGGTTGACTCGATGATGACTTTGACAAAACCTTTAAACGTTTCCTGCTGTTGTTGCAAAAAGGGTCAGAAACGTTTTCTTTTTGCTGTTCTAACAGTTCATTTACTTGCGCCAGGGTCACACTGTCGTCCTCCAATTTGCCCTCAGGTTTGGCCTCTGCTCTTAGTTTAGATGGCATATTTCACCAGCTAGCTTGTTGCCCGTGACTAGATTGCCATGTTAATCATAACGAATCAAAAGAAAAGAAAGCTGAGCCTAGACAGCCTTCAGAAGAAACTCATTTCCACCACTTGTATCCACAACTTCATTCTTTCAGTCAGTACCCAGAACTTGTGACCACATTTGAGGGTAGGAACATAGATCAACCAGTAAATCGACAGCTTAGCTTTCACACTCAGGACTCTCTTCACTACAACAGATGAGTACAGCATCCATTTCACTGCAACTGCCACATCAATCTATCTGTTAATCTCCTGCTCCATTCCCCTCACTTGTAAACGAGACTGCGAGATATTTAAACTCATCCACTTGGGCAGCAACTCCACTGACCTGGAGTGGGCACGGCACCCTTTTTGGTTGAGAACCATGGTCTTAGACATGGAGGTGCCAATTCTCATCCCGCCATGTCACACTCAACTTAAAAATGCCCTAGTGTATCTGGAGGTCATGGCTGGTTGAAGCCAACAGAATCACATCATCTGCAGAAAGCAAAGGCATGATAACCATGAACATGTCTCTTTCTCTTAAGGAGTTTGTACCCAAAACAGAGGAGAATGGGGGGGGGGGAGTTAATGGTGTGACAAAGCTAGTACGCCATGATAGCTTCTCCTGTCCATTTCCTCATAGAAGAGCAATGCCAAGACAGGTTAAATTTACACAAAGTTCTCCAAAGCTGAACTCAACACAGATTTTCTTCACTTTCTTGAGCGAATTACAGCAATTTATTTTTAATGAATTGATTCTATGTGAAACTGAAAAATGTTCAGGGTTGTACATTTCAGGAAATAAACAAACATGAAAGTTATTTTGGTGGCTTTTTTCCCCACTTCAGTCTTAGCAGTTACTGAAGGTTTATTAGTAACCTGTAAAAGTGCTGGTTATCAGCTTTGTTCAGCTTTGAACATAGCCAGGCTGCCTGTGTTACTAGTTAGTCTTTATAGTGTTAGAATATCACCTGGCTACTACTATTTACGGGTTGTTGAGGGTTATCCGTTGTATTAAATTGCTGTATGTCACTAAATGGTAATCAGACTTTTTGCAGAAGAGTTTCACTTTGATCTCAAGAAGTTTACATATCATTGCCTGCTTCTATTTGAGGCTTGGGAGATCTGTGTCATTAATACAGGCTGTCGTATTAATGTCTGAGTCTCCCTGGCATAGAAAAAGCAGGGTGGTTTAGCGTTAAGTAAATTACTGAGCCAAATCATGAAGGTTATATGGGTGCCAAAATAATTCCGAAGGCCAGTCTGTTTAGTTATTCTGCGAGTTTCAGTGCACAGCACTCGTGGGAGAGATGACTTTCCACTGTGTACGAAACACACTGCCAGGCTTGGCAACAGACAATGCGCTGCAGAGATGTGATTTTAATAATGGAAGAAAATCAAGGCTAGACTATTTTTAATCTCTCAGCTGTGAAAACACTACAGGGGAGCCGCAACAGGAATCCCTGTCAACTCCAAAGTCAACTGTTTTGTTATAAAGTGACAATACTGATGTAGACTAAAGAGCCCCCTGTTGTGACAAAATTAAATAATTTTGGGAAGAATATTAAGGTTTTTTTTTAAAAAATATATATCTTGTCAGTCTTTCTCCAATTAAGAAAGTGAGCTGATGTGACACTGCATCTCTTTGAGGAACAAAGTGTCTATTGTAGAGCCATGAGATGATAAACCATCAGTTCATTCGCTCACTTTCACTGCTTCACTTCACTTAATGAAATTATGTCTATAGGATTTCCTCTCCACCCTTGAATGCCTCCCGTATTCACTTCACATATCTATTTGGGCATGTAATGAAATAAAGTTATTACTGCTATCAAATAAATTCAGCTGATGTAACGCGAGCATAAATTATCTCAATTTATGTTGTTATTCACCAAACTGAATTAATCGTCTTGACAAAAAAGAGGATGGGAGCACAGCACTGTATTTACATACAGATGAGTCATGCTGAGGCTCTATCTTAGAGGTGCGCAGGTGAAATGCGCTTCACGGACAGGTCTGTAATCTGATCTTGTGGGGTCCTTAACAGTGCCGACACATAATTTATTTTATCTTCAAGATGAATAAAGTAATTCTGAGCATAATAGGAAGCTTTGTCAATGATGGCAGTGTAATCTGCCACCTGGACACAAGGCCTCAGGCTTACAAATGCTTGTATGAGAATTAGAGGCTGGGGTCATGTGTGAAGGTGAAGTCTTCCATTTCTTGCACTAAAATCAATGTAAATTGTGCACAGTAATGTGTAAAGTTAATGTAGCTTGAATCACAGTTTGAAGAGGAGCTTTAGATAGAAGCAAAGCAGTATCAAGATGCACCAGGAAAACCACATGCACTGGGCTGAAGCCATACCTGTCATAAAAATGCAACTGGCACTATTACTGGAAGGTTTTCGAGTAAAGAGGATGTCTAGTTGTATTACCATGAGTAAAACTGTAGCAACTGTTCTTCATTTGTGTTGTAAATGTGGGCTTTTTTTGGTCATTTTCAACATAATGTACTGGATCTAGCACATGCCATTTGTCATTTGTGTGGATATCACATTTGTTGTGTCATCTGTGAAGTACTGTACACAGATGACACAACAGTTGTGGGCCTCATCTGGGACAATGAACAAGCCTATAGAGAGGAGGTGAGACAACTGGTGGACTGGAGCACAAACAACCTGAACAATAGAAAAATTAAGGAGATTATTGTTAACTTTACACAGTTATCTAAAAGTTAAGTCCTTGAGAAATAGGACCTGACAGATGCATCTGATCAGCTGATCCATCTACCGTTTGCTGAAGCCTCATCACAAATGACCTCAATGGAAGGGTGGCTGTCAAGAAGCCATTCTTAAGAAACGGAAACAGGGAGAGAAGGCCAAGGCACGCCAAATTACACACTGGTCTTATGGGGTGATAAATGGACTTCGACATTATTGAAGCAGTGTGGGATCATCTTGGCAGAGAACAGAACAAAAGGCAGCCAACATCCAAAGAAGAGCTTTGTGACAAGCTTTTTCAAGAAGTCTGGAGAAACATTCCTGAAGACTACTTATCTGTAATGAAATGACAGGAAAATGTTCCTAAGAGAGCTCAGGCTGTGTTGAAGAATAAATTATTGACTTTCCAGCTGGTTAGATGGCACATTCATCTATCTATTTGTAATTTTTTTAAATGTTAGTCCTCAGATAATGCCTGCCAGTAAATTTTGAAAAGCCAAAATTGCATCATGACAGCATTTTGAAGCTTCCTCTTGCTGGAACCTTTTTTCTCATAAGGCTTCTTGACATAATGTTTCATGATGTTCACAGAGGTTATCATCAATAGCTTGTAGCAAGGCTACATTCATTGTTATTAAAGTATTCTGATTCTGATTACACTGTTTAAGCAGCTTTAATTTAAAAAAAAAAAGCAGTGTGAGAGGGCAGAAGACATGGTACACCTTGAACAGTCTGACAAAGGGTTAACCAACTATGTATGCAAATAAATTAATTTAAAAATATCCAGAGTATAATGCAAGTTAAGAAAAAAAACCCAGATTTGTGCCTTCTTCAAAATATTTTGTCAGGAGTGACACTGCAACCAGGACATTTCAGCTGAGTACTTTTAAAATTCAAACAATTAGCGCAAAGAAAATGGTCATTTTGATGATAAATTTAAGAAATCCCACACATGCACACATCTGTTTCTCACTCATCCTAATACTTTCTAGCTTTTTGACTCAATCAGTGCTTCTTCAATGGTTCTGTGGCTGCATACTGGCTGTGTTTGACTGGTATTTCTATCACTGTGCCATTAGTTTTATAACACCTGCAGTGGTAGACAATTTAGACCCTTATCTTCATTGGTACATGAACTGTATTGACCTCACGTAATTCTCAGTGCTGCTCCATATACTTTCAACCTGAACCTGAGCAGAAGGTTAATCAGCCGGTGTAAGTGGAAACACCTCAGGGTGGGTCGATCCAACACACCTAGGCTCAATGTGGAAAATAATCTACGATTTTGTGTTATAGTTGAAGATTTACATACATGAATCTGTGTACAATAAATAAAATGATGTCAGCTTTAAGAATAAGCTGGATCGCAGTTCTATATCAATTTGATTTTGGATGTTTTTTTCTTCCTATTTGGAAATATGCTCCGGATCACAGTAGTTGTCAGCCTCAATATTTAAGTGCATTGGGGGTTAAAAAAAACAAACTGCTGTTTGAACTCTGATCAGAGAGGGAGTGAGCATGAGTTAGTCAGAGACGGGATTTGTGTTTGTGCATTAGTGATGTGAAGTGTGCACGTACAGTATGGATCAGAGTGTGTGAGTAAAGCCACACTCACACATACAGGTATGCACACACACAAACACACACAGACAGACAGAAGTGATGCAATGTCTACGAAACCTTTTCCAGACTTCTTCAAACGAACCCAGTGTAGGTTTTTTTCTCACTCTAATGCACCATTCAAGGGTATTTGATTTGCAGCCCCCCCACTATACCCCCGCCCCACCTGCTATGACTGACTGGAGCTCTGATGACACTCAATGAAACGTCTGCAGGGTTGTTGTGTTTTTACTTTCAGACAATGTGCAGCTTGTCAGAACTACTAAACTACAGCCATTTTATTCTTTAAGTTTTATTTTTCCTTTCTTTTATTACCATGTTTCCTTAAAGTTCTATTGTCTGTCATGTCTTAGGAAAGGATTGGTTATATGGTTCCTCATAAGCTTATTTGCAGTGTCATTGTTTTCTCTGTGTCCTTTGGTTTTCCTTCGTTATGTTCTTTTTCCTTTCTTCTTTTGTGTTTTCATGTTCCTGGCATCTCCTGTGCCTCCTCATCTGTGAGTGTGTTTGTCATTGTGCCCTTCCATGTCCTTCATTGAACTTGTTTCCTGTTATATTTTGAATTTATTTATCTTGCCTGTCTTTTGTGATATGCTTTCTCATCTTTTTTTTGTATTTTTCTGTTCTTTTATGATTGCATGCCATCAGTTGGTTTTGCTTGTGTTCAGTTGGAGAAGGTGAGAGAGAAGTATGTTTTTAATGCTGTTTATCCATCAGCCAATTTACACAGAAGTTACAAGGCCAATCTGGAGAAGCCAAGCACTTTGTTGGACAATGGGCAATAAAATTAGGTCCAGATCTGGATCACATTCTCTGAAATTCTCATTCTTTCACTCTTCCAATTTACAATGTCTGGTTTGCTGTTGGGTGCACAGTGTTGCCGAAGTTACCACTGTCGCTTCACATCAAGAAGGTTCTTGATTTATACCTTTCTGCATGGCGTTCTTCCTGTGCCTTGGTCTCCCACAGTCGGGAGACATGCTTGTTAGGCAAATTGGTGATTCTAAATTGGCCGAAGGTGTCAATGCAAGTGTGAATGTTTTTTGTTTTTTTTTTCTGCGCTAGCCCCTGCAATAGAGATTTTTACTGTTATACTGCAATTTAAAAAAATAGTAGAGCAAAGGGCAGACAACAGCTTGTAAGAAAATATATGTAAACTCAAAATTATTGCTCATAATCAAAGCGCAGCAGAACTTTTATTTTCATTTTTCCCCTAGCAAGCATTTGAAAAATTGGCACAGCTTCTCAGTCTGAAAAGGGAAGCCAATGCAGGGTTGCCCTAACTGTGTTTTTGTTCTAATAGTAAGCTGAGGGTGACTCCTTTTTGTGTTAGTGCATAGAGGTCTACAGGAAAGCAGCCCTTTGGCTCCCATGATCTGTGATTTCAGTGAACTCTTGCCTGATGAGATTAAGGTCTCAGTCACTGCTTTTAGGGCTGATTAAATACAACATCTTCATTTTTAAATTATGGCTCCTTAGAGTCAAAAGGACACTAAAGCGTGGTATGCTTTGTGATTAATATGTCACTACCTTAGTCGATATTCCTTGGTTCTTTGGTATTTCCTGTTTCATATTGTGAGTCATCTGTGTTATGTTCTGTCTTTGACTTCCCTGATTGTGTCCCTCTCCCTCCTTTCTTTCAATTAGTCTGTTTGCATACAATACCTATAAAAATGTTCACCCCCTTTAAAAAGCCTGACCTAATTCAACAGAGGTCCAGCTAGAGTATTCCAGCAGTGTTGTGATTAGTGAAATGGAGATCACCTGAGTGCAGCTGATGTGTGTCAAATGATTGTAGTATAAACCTGTGTCTGGGAGGTCCAGTCTCCATTTCATCAGTATTCCTGCTACAGTTGCAACATGAGGATAAAAGAACACCCAAGAACCTCAGAGAAAAGATCACTGAAAAGCATAAGTCAGGAGATGGCTGCAAAAAGATTTCCAACTCTCGGGACATCTCATGTCATATCCATGATTAAGAAATGGAGCTGGTCGTCCACACAAACCGAGTGACCGGACAAAAAGAAGATTGGAAAGGGAGGCCACCAAGACACCTACAACCACTCTGAAGGAGTTAAAAGCTTCAGTGGCTCAGATGGTAGCGACAACTGCTTCTGGGTTATTCACCACTCGAAGCTTTATGTGAGAGTGGCGAAGAGAAAGCCGCTGTTGGGAGGGAAAAAAAGCTAATATGAAATCTCACCTGGACTTCGCCCAAAGGCATGTGGGATATTCCAAGGTCAATTGCAAGAAAATTCTTTGGTTTAATGAGACAAACAAAAGAGCTTTTTGGCCGTCAGACTAGAAGCTATGCTTGCTGGACGCAAAACACTGCACATGACCACAAACGCACTCTCCACTGTGACACATGGTGGTGGCAGCGTTATGTTCTGGGGATGCTTTTCAACAGCAGGCCCTAGAAGGCTTTTAAAGGTAGAAGGGGACATGAATGGAGAAACACATTGTCAAATCCTGGAGGATAATCTAAGTCTGCAAGTGAACTACGGCTTAGGAGAATATTTATTCATCAGCAAGAGAACGACCCCAAGCACACAGCAAAAGCTACACAGAAATGGTTCAAAGACAACAAGATGAATGTTCTGAACTGGCCAAGTCAAGGCCCAGATCTCAATCCAACTGAGAATTTTTGGCTGGATTTGAAAAGAGCTGTTCACACCTGATCCCTGAGCAACCTGACAGAGCTTGGGCTCTGCAGTGTCCAGATGTGCCAGACTGATTGTGACACATCCACACAGACTTAGTGCAGTGAGTCAGCCAAAAGTCTACTAAATACTGACCTAAAGAGGGTGAATATTTATGCAAACATTTATTTTAATTTATATATTTTCAATTAATTAACATTAAGTAGTAAAAATCTGTTTTCATTTTGACAGGAAAGAAACTTTTTTTTTTTTGCAAATTCATTTAAAAATAGCCATGATTTTATCTATTAATGGAGTGAAAATCCAAGGAGGGTGAATACTTGTTATAGGCATTGTATGTAGTCCTGTCTCTCTTTGGTTCATTTTGATAGTGTTTCTTAGTCTGCTCTCTGTATGTCTAGACTTTCTATTAATTGAAGAGCTGCCTCATGTCTTGCTGCCAGCCACTACTCATGACTGTGCTAAACCTTGGAATGAAGGTTATTTTCAATTGTCTCACACCTGCTTTGGAGTCCTGCATTTGGGTCTTTTTCCTGCTCCACCATGTCATTATGACAGTCTAAATAGCAAGACAGTGAGACTCCTCAGCTCAAGTTTTCACATTAGGAAACAATGTGAGACGTCACAGTGAAATGTCCAACTTTTATATGCAAGGCCGGTAGGAATTTCACATTTTGCATGTTGCTGTAGCCGTCAATTTGCCAAAAAGTAAACATCTGGAGGCAAAACTTAATGAAGTCTGAAAGTCTGAGCAAACTTCCATTACCCCTTAATAATATAAAATGTATGTTACATGGACTGGAAAAGGCAATCAATAAAAACTGTTCTGTGACAAACATTTCAACATCAGAGGGCCTTCTCTTCATTTCTTAAACTATTAAATTGAGATTAGCTGTGTATTACAAAATACTCATTATCTCCCAAGTAAGCATTAATTTCAAGAGCAGGAGAATTCAATATTAGGTCGTGCAATCTAAAAAGCAAATATTTATCAGTCACATATTTTATATTAATTGATTTAGACTTTGAGCAGATTCCCTGATTAGATAGCTACCTGAGTTGTTTTTGAAATGTATAATTATCTAATTGGGCCACTGACATTTATCTTTGCCAGAGGTGAAGAGGAATACACTATAAAAATAAATATCAGCTTCATAAAAGTGCCTTTTACCTCTTGATATAAGACTGAATTCACAGTCAGTCCTGGGTACACTGCTTCCTCACACCCCTGTGAGACAGTGACCTAAGGCAGCCTGACCCTGAGATTACCTTGTTTCAAATGTTTCCATGTGATTAGTCCCCTATAGACCTCATAAAACAGAAAAAGAACCTGTGAGAAAGATAAAGCTTGTTATTTTCAACTCACACAGAGAACCAGAGGAGCTTTGAGGACCCCAATCGACCCCAGGAACGTAGCTTTTAAAAATTTGAGAGGCCCTTGTCAAACGTATTGAACTTTCCTTTTGTCTGGAATGCTTTCAGTCCACACACAGACACAGATGTACCTGTACATGCACACACAGGAGCAGCAGTGAAATATCAGTGGTCACATGGCTTGTATTCTCTGCTCTGTCTGTACACCACAGTTTGGTTTTAGCCATCGCTCTGACAATTACAAATGGTGCCACTGCTGCTGATGGAAGATAAGAAGCTTCCTGTGCAGGAATTTGCCCAGAGAGGTCCTAAAAGACGTGTGTCTCTCTCTCTCTCTCTCTCTCTCTCTCTCTCTCTCCACACGTGCTAGTGATTGTCATTTATTTATTTTTTTTTACTGCAGTATGTTACCTGACTGTAGATTACCTGAAGGCAAAAATCACTGCCATGAAAAAGGCTTCAATCTTTAAAAATGGAGCCTCTCAAGCTTGTAAAAACTAAGTGTGACTCAAGTAATGAGCATGTGAAACCCAGCTGAGGTAGAGTTACCACAGCAATGAGTCTCATGAGTTATGACAAAACTCCTTTATTTGCACTGGTCAGATATTTTGCTTTGGAGTTTTTTTTTACAAGGCCAGTGAAGAGAAGAAGATTATGTAGCCTTTGGAGGACAATTTAGAGACTTTAGAAGAGAAATCCCAGAGGAAACCCAGGAGACCCCTCAGGTTACAAAGTCTGCTCTAACACTTATGTGCTGTATTGCAAACCTATACTGTGTGACTGATTTGTGCACCAACATATTTTCAAGGTTACTGCTGTTATTTGTTGGTATTCAAGAGTGTAAGGTTAGTACCTGTGTAGAATACTTAAAGAAGATGTTTTTGACTTCCCCAAAGCCTTTGGAAATTAAAGAGAGTGAACCAAATTGGATATCTGCTTGTTGTCTCACTACTATGTATTTGTTGATTTGCTTGCAGTTGCCAGAAGTTAGTATACGACTTAAGGGAAAGGACAATTGTTACAACAAGAATGAAATGAACAGTCTTCTTCTTTTTCTTCTTCTTTCGGCTGCTCCCACAGCGGATCATCTGCTTCCATCTCACCCTATTCCTTGCATCCTCTTCCCTCACACCAACCCTCTGCGTGTCCTCCTTCACTACATCCATGAATCTTCTTGAAATGAGCAGTCTTCTATGGCAGAAATACACTCACCATTCCCTTTATTTGGTACACCTGTTCAGCTGCTTGTTAATATAAATATCTAATAAACCAAACACGTTGCAGCAACTTAATGCATTTATGCAAGTAGACATAGTCAAGATGACCTCTTGAAGGTCTAACACACTGCCATGTTACTTAATAAACTTAGGGGAATTAATCTTCGAAAGAGATGAAAGAAATAAACACAAACTGATCTCTTATACATTCTAATTAGTCTAATTAGTATTGTTTGTTTGTTTGTTAGTATTGTTTGTGGGCCCCTCTGGCAACTTACAGGGAGCACATAAACTCTGCACACACTGTGGTACTTTCGTTTCTGAAAGGAGTAAAAGCCTGATCTTCAGATTTCATCTTGTGACATCTTCTTCTTTCAGCCACTCCTGTTAGGGGATGCTTTAGTGGATCACCCTATCCCTTGAAACCTCTCCTGTCACACCAACCCTCTGAATGTCCTCTCCTTAAATGCATTCATGAACCTTCTCTGGGGTCTTCCTGTTTTCTCTCTGCCTGGCAGCTCCATCTTCAACATCCTTTGCTCAGCCTAGCCACTATCCCTCCTCTGTACATGTCCAAGCCATCTGAAACAAGATGAGGGCAGCTGTGGTTCAGGAGACGAGCAGCTTGTCTTCTAATTGGAAGGTTGTGTGGTTTGATCCCCGGCTGCTCCAGCCTACATGGCAAAGTGCCCTTGGGCAACCCTGAATTGCTCCCGATGCACCCATCAGAGTGTGATTGTGTGTGTGATAGTTAAAAGCATAAAATAAAGTGTATGTATGAGTGCGCGTGTGTGTGTGTGGCAGTTGAGGCACGTAGTAGAGAAGCACTATATAAGTACCGGTCAATTTACTAGCTTTGCCTCTCTCACTTGCCTCTCTCACTGCTCAACCTGAGCTGTCCCTCTGATGTACTCATTTCTAATGTTGGCCATCCTGAGCATCCCAGAGAAAATCTCAGCATCTTCAGCTCCACCTCCTGTCTTTTTGTCAGTGCCACCAGCTCCAAAATATAAATCATCACCACCGCCACCATCTTGTCATCCTTCCCTTTCACTTTTGCTGCCATCCTTCTGTCACATAGCACCCCTGACACTCGTCTACACCCACTCCACCCCAGCTGCACTCTCTTCTTCTGTTGTGGGCTGTGTTTTTTTCGTGGTTTTGGTGTTTAGTTTGTATTATTATTATTATTATTATTATTATTAGGGTGCCCTATTTGTGTTAGTTTTTGTTGATTATGGTACTTTGGCATTTTTGTGTTTTAGTTTGAGTCATTAAGGCAGTGTTCTTGTAGTGTAGTGGTTTACACATTCACCTTACAAGCAAAAGGTCCCTGGTTTTAATTAGATGGGGGGTGGATGGGTGGGTGGGGGTTGTATCAGGAAGGGCATCTGGTGTAAAACCTCTGCCAAATTACCAATGCAGATGAATCTGCTGTGGTGACCGCTTGGGGAGAACACAAGGGAGCTGCTGAAGGTACGTTTTTAGTTGGAAGCATTGATTGTATGTTGTTGTAGAATATTATTGGTGTTTACACTTAATATTTCCATGGTTACTTCTTTTTGTATTTTGTATAGTTTCTGTTCCCTTGTATGTTATGCATTTTAACTTCTCCCTTAATTTTTCCCCTTTATTAGTTTGAGTTGTGTCTCATCTCCCTCCTGTTTCTAACCATTTTTTAGGCCTACCATGTCTTTGTCCAGCTTGGTCTGTTTTCTTTCCCCATGTTCCTTGTTGTAGCTCTAAGTTTGAGCTTTCACACAAGCCTCTGAGTTTTGTCAGTCGTGGTCTCCAGCCTTCCTAGTTTGAGTTTTGTGCCAACCTTTAAATTTTGAGTTTCACAGACATTAACTTTAAAGGTTCACCTTGAGTTTCATTGTTCCTGCCTGAGAGCCTCAGCATTTGGGTCCTTTCCTGCTATGGCTACACCAGCTTGTAACGTGTTCACTTCTCTTGTTCACTGGCTGCTGTTTGCCCTGCTTACCCCAAATATTTAAAATCATCCACTTTCGCAACCTCTACTACTTGCATATTCACCATTCCACCTGCCTCATTCAGACACAAGTATGCTTCTACTGACTTCCATTCCTCCACCTTGAATGCTCCTGGCCTTGCTTACCATCCACCTGGTCTCTTGCAAAAACAATACATCTATTTTCCTTCTGACCATCATACCAGCCACCTCTCTCTATATATCAGCCACAATCCTTACCTTTAGGTTACATTCACACTGCAGGTCTTAATGCTCAATTCTGATTTTTTGCTGCAATCCAATTATTTTGCATGGTCATTCACGTTACAATTTACATGCAGCCACCATCAGACTCCAGTGTGAACAGTCTATGGCTCAGAACTGACCTGCATGCACAAAAGACATGACATTGCATGCAGCACACTGTGTTTATGAAAGTAAATATGAATGTTACACAGATATCCGATTTAGGACCACATATGTAAGTGGCCTGGGTCTGATTTGAAAAAAAAAAAAAAATCATATTTTTGCTGTTCAGACTGCCATTAAAAAATCAGATATGGGTCCCAAATGGGCAAAAAAAAAAAAAAAATCAGATTTGGACCACTTTTGGCTCCAGTCTGAACTTAGCCTTTAAGTCACTACTCTTACCTTCACACTCTTAAAATGCATTTTCTCTTGTTGCCTCCCGACATTCCTTCCCTGTCTCTTACTCCGTTGTCTTTGACCAATGCCCTGCTGGTCAGCAGCACTGCAGGCCTCTACTGATTTAACATGGAAACTTATTTAAGGATCTGTGTGTTTGACTTGTCAAAGATTTTATGCCAAATGTGCTTCCTGATGCGACACTCTTGATTTCACCAGGCTTGGGACGAGCACTAGGAGCACACGGGCTTGTGGCTCCCCCATGACTGTGTTACACACCTTTGAACTAACTTGAAAAATGCTATTTAACTAGTTATAAATTAATACTTAGTTTTTTCCTGACAAACCCAATACCCGAAGATATTTAGAAAGCACCGTAATGTGAGCTCTTTCAAAATGACTATATATTCTGAATACGGCAGCCACACACTGTCGTTTTTCACTTTCCCAAACTGAAGCTATACTGAAGACTTTCTCTATATTTCCTGTGATTGAACAGCTGTCAGGGCTGATGCTATACTGTCAAGTCTTGAAGTTCAAACTGCTGCCTGTTCCCACATACTTGATATTTATACAATGGCATCTTAAACAGTGCAGCTGCTAAAAACTCTGAGTTAATTCAAATCAGTCCAGTGTGTTTATCATCCAGGGCAAATATTTGCATAAAAAAGTACTTTTTAATGCAAATATTTGCCCTGTGGGATTATGATAAAAAACAGACTTTACTGAACAAGTCTGCTGTATGAATAAAATGTGGCATTATCTCTTATTGGCCAACTGTCTAGTGTTTGCTGCTATGATGAACAGTGTTAATTAAGACAGAACGACAAAAAAGTACTGTGGAACATCATTTGCAGTTAATGGCGGGCCCATTTGTGGTGTGCAGTACAAAAAAACAACAATAAAGGCTGGATCTGCAGTTCACACCTAATATCTCAGGTTGGTCTGACACATTTTTTCTCTGTGTAGATTTAATTTTTACTGACGGCTCAAATGGCACATTTTTAAAAACCATTCAAATGAAAAGGAGTGAAAAGAGTCAACGACAGAAATTCTCACTGGGACATCAAATATGTGTTAATCTTCTCAGTGTTGGGCATGAATGGGCCAAAGAGAGCCTGTGTTAAATGATTTAATGGTTTGGTTGAATGTGTCCCTTTGCTGCTACAGAACATGAATATGTGTGTTGTAGCATGCTGGAAGAATATGAGTGGAAAAGGCATTGACACAAAGGAATATCACATTTTTCTGGGCTTTTATGCATAAGTGTGAGCATTGGGCACACCGATGTTCGTAATTATGCTCATGGGACAATGCTGAATCTCTAGCTTTATTTGCTTCTGTGCTTCCACTAATAAAATCTGTCACTCATTACCAAACAAAACTCACAATTACAGTGCTGTGGAATATGAAAAGTCAGTGGTAGCTTCTTATTAACAAAACAAACAAACAAAAAACAAACTAGCTCTTATGATGTGAACGACACTGAATCACTCACTGCAAATAATCCCTAAGAAATAATTTACTAGTGTTTGGGAACATTTGGTGAAAATTAGAATGAATGCTGTTTTAGGAAATTAATGAGCCTTTTTAATGGCTCTGGGTGCCACAGGTAATGACATGCTGTAAAGTTATCTGTACATAAGTATATTCATGGATTTTTTTTACTTTATCTTCTCAGAATAAGCAGTTTTTTCTTGTATTACAACCCCCTCCTCCAACTGCATAAACTGTTCAAATGATTTTATTTAAATCCTAATGACCCTAGTACACTGTGTGATCAACAGTAGAATAAAAGGCAATAAGGTTATTCACATTACTCAGTAAGCTATGCATTCATTCTGCAGAGCATTTTAACATCTTTCATCTTATCGTTTTGGTTCTGTTTAAATTCTGTCTCACTGTTTATTGTTGTAATTTCCAGTCACAACCTACTTTGATGAATCCACTGTACCCTCCTTCCCAGCTCCATGAAGCAAAAAGTCAGCAACCTGCTGATGAAGAATAAAAAGATGCAACCTTTCATTTCATATTTTGCTATATTAACTGGTAATAATGGTTCTTATGTGCTGTTTCCAAGAGGCTTAAACTCAAATCATACTACACTCTAATCCCAAATAACTTCATAGAACTCAAATATCGCCCGATGACAGCTGGGATGGGCTCCAGCACCCCCACGACCCTGATCTGGATAAGCGGAAGATAATGAATGAATGAATGAATGAATGAATGAATGAATGAACTCAAACATTACACTTTTCAATAAAACTCAAAATCTTTGAGTGCCATCCATTTTCTGCCACTTATCCAGTTCAGGGTCATGTGGGGCTGGAGCCTATCCCAGCTGTCATGGAGTGAGAGGCAGGGTATACCCTGGACGGGTTGCCAGTCTATAGCAGGACTAACTCAGAGAGACAAACAACCATCCACACCAACACCCAAATGAGAATTGCCAATTAACCTAATCCTGCATGCCGTTGGACTGTGGTAAGAAGCCGGGTGCCCAAGGGGGCCCACGTGGGCATGGGGGGCAGTGTGCAGGCACTACACAGGGGGCCTCACCTGGCCTGTAGATTTGAACCCAGGATCTTCTTGCTGTGAGGCAGTGGTACTAAACACCACACCACCATGCTGCCCTTTGTGACAAAAGATTGCATCACTTATATTCAGTGCTGATTAAAAGTAGGCTGAGGCTGCAATTCACACAGACCTTGCCATAGAAGATTGGAAAAATGTTGCCTTGTCTGATTTATGGTGCAATACTCAGATGGTAGGGTTAGAATTTGGCGTAAACAACATGAAAGCATGGCTCCATCCTACCTTGTATCAATAGCTCAGGATGCTGGTGGTAGTGATGTAATGTATGAGGGATAATTTCCTGGCACACTTTGGGCCCCTTAGAACTGGCTGAGCATCATTTAAACCACACAGTCTACTTGTGTATCACTGCTGACCATGTCCAAAATCTTAGAGGGATGTTTCAACACCTTGTTGAATCTATTTCATGAAGATTTAAGGCATTTATGAGGCAGAAGGAGGTCTTACCTCGTACTTGGAAGGTGTACCTAGCAGAGTGACCAGTGAGTCCATATAGTTCACATGCATACCTGTAACTTTAACATAAAAATTCTTTGCACGAACTGAAACGGTGACAGACTGTAGCACCCATCTGTCTCCTGTCAGTCATCACCTTTTAGCTCAAGTGTCATCTGCAGTTTGCCAACCCACTTCAGGTTCTTCCCACACACCTTGGAATGGCACCTGCTAACAGATCCTGCTGTTATCTGCACAGAGATAACAGTGTGAAAGAAGTGACAATGCCCTGGGACTCGCCTGTCAACTTCAGAAACATCAAAGGTCCTGACATCCGTCTCACCGTGACAGAGCACAATCCTGTGGGAAAGGAGGAGGTTGAGATTCAGTGAGGACTAAAGGAAGATCACAGGTGTGTTTTGATTCACATATAAAAAGGAGATGAAACATATTAATCACCTTCAAGGTTTTGTTGTTTTGACTGGCTGTCAACTCTGAGCTAATTTTATACTTGAGTATTTGGTGTGTTTTAATGTGGATTGTTTTCTTTTTTTTTGTTTTTTTTTTTCAAGTAAGAGTGGGTAAATGGAAACTTGGCCTGTGTTTTTTTTTTTTTTTTTTTTTTTGATGAAAAATTA